>JAENRP010000131.1:50798-112004 GCA_024741835.1 Diplocarpon mali | reverse complement strand
CCCCCTTCAAGATACTCACGTGACATACCGTGACCCTATCACTACATTCCTACATAAATCTCCAAAAGGTTCTTCGGTCTCGTATACAAGGGCTAGGGAAAGCCGAGCTGCGATGTACCTCCTCGCGCTTTTATATAACAAGACTAGACTACTTCCAGAAACGTCCTAAAAGAGATCCCTCTTTGCACTCGTATATAACAAGACTAGACTACTTCCAGAAACACACTAAAAGAGATCCCCTTTGCACTCGTATATAACAAGACCAGGCTACTTACAGAAACATACTAAAAGAGATCCCCTTTGCACTCGTACACAACAAGACTAGACTACTTACCCAAACACAAGAAAGAGATCCCTCGCGAGATGCACTCCATCTCCAACCGTTGACGGGTTTCGTTTTCGTGCGAGAGCAGCGCAATCTCCGGCCCATCGGCTCCCCCAGCCACCCGTACAGGTACGCTCGCAGCTCCCACCTCCAGCCCCGCGACAGGGACGCATCCGGTCCCAGGAAAAGCGGGGGAAAGAAAAATCGAAACATTGAAATGTTGGAGTATTGAAATAATGAAATATTGGAAAAATAAAAATACAAATAAAAAACCTCGCCCGGTCCACACAGTCGGTCGCGGCACGGCCCACCGCTGACGCCCCCCCCCGAGAGAGAAGAGAGAAGAATGCTGAGCTGCAGCCCCGCCACCACTGCGGGGCTGTCGTGCGCTCGTTGGACGTCGGGGGATGGGGGTCGGTACGGCGGCCGGTACGGCGGACCCGGGCGCCACACCGCGCAGGACCTGCCCGGCAACACGGCGGAGCTGTCCTGCCCCCCCGAGGCCGGCAGGCATCTCGCCAGTCCGCACCGCCCCGCCCGACGGCCAAAAAGACAGGTACTGGCCGATCCGGCTCCGCACGCGCCTCCTCTCCTGCGCCGTCCCGCGCCTCGCTCGGCCACCGTAGCGCTCCCACACCAGCAGCCTGCCCTCCCTCGGCCACCGTAGCACTCTCACTTCCCATTTTCCGCCCCCCCTTCCCCCCCCCCATGCCAGCACTCCCACACCCACAACCTGCCGTCCCCCGCCCACCCCCATCTGCAGCACAGCAAAGCACCCGTCCGGTCCGTTCGCTCAGTGACTCTACGCGGAGGTCCGGCCGCCCTGCCTCTGAGTGTTCGGACCGTTTTGACCGAACTCAACCCGTCCCCCACCCCCCGTCTTGCCCTGCCCTGCCCTGCCCTGCCCTGCCGCGAGCACCCGATCTGCACTCGTCGCGCCGAGTCCCTACATGCGGTCTCCTCGTGCTCCGGCTGAGTCCTCTTCCGGCGGCCCCCAGTGGATCCCGTCAGCCCGGAGGCAGCATGACCTCATCGGCATGTCGGCGTCGATCGCGAGCCGGAGTCGGAGACCGAGGAGATGAGACATCGGCTCGGACTGGACAAGGCGGACGGGGCAGGTCCGGCTGGCCTGGCCCCGAGAGTGCCCAATGGGCGCCCACCGCGTGGGGAACGGGTGGAGCGTGCGCTCCTGCAGCCGCGGAGCGCGAGGCGTCAAGCGCCGAGCGCGGCGATCAGTCATCGGAACTCACACGTGCAGACGAGAAGGCGTCGACTATTTCATGACTCAGAACTCACACGTGGAGACGAGAAGGCGTCGAATATTTCATTGCTCGGAATATCTTCGTCGCGGCCCGTCCGCCCCGGCAACCGCATCCCCCTCGTAGACAAGCTTCTGCCCCCCGCGAACCCGAGGCGAGCCAGGCCTTCAAATGGCCCCCCGCCAGGTAGTGCACCTGCGCTGGCAGATCCCCCACACAGCCGGGTAGGAGACGCCAAGCTTCAAACGCCAGAAGCACCAATGCTCAAGCCACGTACAGTCAAAAGAGAATCCCTCAACCACCCGTCGTACCGTCGTTTCAAAGTCGTGAATCCGCCACCGGCAGCAGCCCAGCGTCCCGCCCGGCCAGGGCAGAGCAGAGCAGAGCAGAGCAGAGCTCAGTACGTCTCTCCCACGCCGCTGAGCTTGCGCGGGCGGCCGGGGGCCTTGGGGCCGCTCTCCGTCCGCTCCCCCTCTCGCCCCGCAGGACCGTGACTCGTCGCTCTCCTGGGCAGCGTCGATGCGCCGCCGAGCGATCCGCTCTTCCTCTTCGCGAGACTCGCAGGCGCAGGAATCGCGCTGCCGTCCGCCTCCCCGGTGCCGTACGTACTCCGGCGGCTCGGGGTGGCGAAGTCCAGCTCGCGGGACTCGTCGACGTCGGCGTACGAGCCGCTCTGGGAGTGGCCGTGGCCGTGGCCGTGCGAGGCGCTGAAGTTCCCGCCCAGGCTCGATCGGGGTCGGCGAGATTCGGCCGTCGACGATTGGGAGTAGTGGCCCAGCGGCGTGCGCGCCCCCGACATCGAGGTGCGGCTCCCGGGGCGTGCTATCTCGCTGCGGCTCAGGGGCCGGTCTGCTCGCACATAGCTGTTGACGCTTGCTCGGCTGCTGGGCCTGCTGTCAGGGCCCTCGCGGCCCGGTAGCGGGCCGAAGGATAAGCGGCTGATCCCGGACGTCGACAGCCTCGCCACATGCTTGGTCGATGGTTGGGGGGTATCTTCGTCAGCCGCTGAGGTGCTGCTGATCGTGCTTCCACCCATTCGCTTCCGGCTCCGGATCGTAACGCTTGCGGGCATGTAGTGGTGACCGGCGGCGGGATCATTCCGAGGAGAGGCCCGTGGCGGCGTGTTGATCGGGGCCGGCAGCTTCGATCTGGCAGATTGGACGCGTTGCTCGAGCCTTTGCATCTGAGCCGTGAGACTCCGGATATGTGTGAGTGAGGTCGAGTTGGGCAGGCCTCTGGTAGCCGGGGCTTTGGATTTGGCTTTGCGAATCACAGCGGGGGTGGCGTTCCTCATGCGGGAGGTGCTGGAGGGGGCCGCACTCGAAGGTCCTCGGGAGCTTCGGAGGTTCCCCGATGAGTATCGTGCGGCGGTAGGTTTGGGCGTGGTGCTGGAATCGCCAGACGGGAGCTTCAGTTTGCTCTTGGGTGGGTTCAGCGGCGTCTTGAGCGCCTGTCTCGCGGAGCCCGAGGCATCTGAGATGGGCGGTGATGGAGGGGTGAGTCCATCCGAGATCCCGTCCACCGTCGAAATAGACTTGGCGTCGGGTGGTGTCGACATCATCGGCGACGAGCCTACAGACGTTGGAGAATCTCCCAACGACGGAGAGTTGGGCGCCGTGACATTCGTCGCAAGGTTGGTCACATGTCGCTTCCGGAGCTTGTCTTGCATGATTTCGGCTTCGATCCTGAGATCTGATAGCTCGTCACGCAGTCGCTGGGTTTCGATCCGCAGGTGTTCTCTCTCCTGCTCGCCGACCTTTATCTCCTCCTCCATCATGACAGCTCTCTCGATCGCCACATTATATTTTGACTCCAGGTCTTCCAGCGACGACGACGTATTGCGCGCCTGTCTCTCAAAATCGTCGTTCTGCACCTCGATGTCGCGCAGCCTTAACTGTAGACTCCGGGTGGTGTCCCGGAGCGTCGTAATCTCCTTCTGGAGCGTATTCTGTGCGGAGTTCGCCTCGGCTTTGGACTGTTTGTATTTGGTCTGCGACAGGTGTTAGCTCGACTGCGCAGCGAGAACCCCCTGCATGTCATACCTTCCACTCGTCAACCTCGAATCCCAAGCTCTCGGCCTTCTCCTGCAGGGCCCGCTCCCTCTTCTCCGCAGCCTCGACGTCCTTCTCGAGCTCTGCCTCCAGCTCCTGACTGGAGGCTTGGAATTCCGCTAGCTCGTGCTCGAGCTGTTCGTACTGCGCTTTGTAATATGCCAGCGCCTGTTCTGGCGTCGACACATCTGTCGGCGGGGACGAAGGTGGCTCATCCATGAGCGGCAACGTCGTTGTTTCCGGGGTGTTACTACACGCAAACGATTGCCGCGGTGTCCCACGCTCAGTATATCCTCGGGAGATCGAAAGCCCCCGCGCTACGCCGTTCTCCGGTTTCCCTCAGGAATGCTGTGCTGGTGTCGCGGGATGCCTATCGTGAAGAGGCGGGTACGCGCGCGGGATTGTCGTGTCTCCGTAATCCCTTCGGTCAGTCGGTGTCTGGTGAAACTGACGATCTCGATGTGATGCGATACGATAGCTCTATCCTGGCGGTGTCGTTAGTATCGGGCTCGTCTGGAAGATGCCCTCGGTGCTGGAGGGTTGTCGTTGGGTTGTCGTTGGCCGTCGTTGGTGGTGTTGATTTTCGTGGATGTGTGTTGCTGTTACTAGATTCAGGAGTTCGCGCTAGCGCAGCCCAGCAACCGGGATTTCCTATGGGAGTCCTATTTGCGGTGGCCGTCCGCCCTCATTCCGCGTACATACAGAAGCCATCAAAACAATGCATCGATAGATCTCGGGCATATTCTGTTCCAGCATTCCCCGATCATGTAAATTCTACGACACCATCTTCGCTCTATCATGTACAGATCGAATGCAGTTCATGCATCACGGTCGAATGCGCAAGCGTTCATGCAGATCGCGTCGAGAGTAGGGGTGCAGTGCATTGAAATTTTACTCGAGCGTTTGATGAGGAGCCTCTTTTGTTTTTGCGAACACTTACGTTCGAGGTGTCTCGTTTCGTAGCTGGTCATCGGTTCAGCACGCGTGCACGTATCTAGCTCGGATATGATGCTGTATTTCAGCTATTAATAGGGACGTGGATGCGTAGACCATGCATGGAAATTTCTTTTCCTGGCCTGCGATGACTCCAGCTCTACTACCATTCAGCTTTCTTGGTGCTGACACGTCCTGACTCCCACGTCGATTGCATCAGGAGTGGTGGGAAGACGAGCTCGACGACGTACAGAGGTGCTTTTTTTTCTTTTCTTTTCTTCCTTTCACGACAGAACATCCAATGGTGACTTCGGCCAAGTCCCAGTCTCGCCACGACGACGTCGGTTATCTCTTCCCATCCCTACCTCGCTTCGAGGCAGTGCCGGCAGTCAAATCAGGCAAATCATCAATTCCATCCTCCGGCCCAGAAAACTGCATCCTCGCCGTCGTAAACCACGTCACCAAGGCAATGAGCATAATCCCGCCGACCGCCGCCGACGTGTAGTTCATGTTCTCGTGGGTAACCGGCGCGACGGACGGGAAGTTAAAAGTGATAGAAGCAAAAAGCAGATACGTCAGCCCGATGGCGTTGACGCCAACCGAGACCAAGGGCCTCATGGCCCACGGGCCCGTAAGCTGTTTATGGCTGCCCGTGAAATAGGACAAGAGGCGCACGAGCAGCGGCATGGCGTAGGACAGGTAGAAACCCTCGGTCGCGATGGCAATGATGGTGTTGAAGCCCGTCACGGTGCCGAAGTAGATACTGCAGAGGGCCATCTGTACCAGCGCTCCGAGAGCGACTGCAGCAACGGGGGTGTGGTGCTTTGATTCAATCTTGCTGAACAGCGCAGAAAAGGGCAGACCACGATCCCGGGCGAAAGCGTACAGGGACCGGGCTCCCTCCGCCAGCAGCGCATTCCCAGCGCCGATGTTGATGACGACGAGGAGAGAGGCGAGAAAGCATGCGCCGATGTTGCTCTGGGTCGAGTCGAAGTAGATTTGGATCAACGGGACCAGAGTTGAGGTTGAGGCGAGCTCGTTGATGTCTCCGATGCAGAAGCAGACGGCGATCAGGAAGACAAAACCTGTGATGGCCCCGATGTACACCGAGAGAACCATGGCCAGCGGAGCCTGCTTGCTGGCGTCTTTGATCTCTTCGGTCATGTGCGCCGGGGCGTCGTCTGTTTACCTCGTCGGTAAGGCGTTCCTGACGTGCTGATCGCCCAGGAGGAGAGCACTCACAGCAACACATCCCAAAAGCCGGCTGCAGGATCCCAATGATCCCCGCCATCGGCGCACTGAATCCCGTGAAATTCTGAAAGTCCTGGAAGACGAAGGAAGGCGACTGCTTGTGCTTATTGCAGGCCAATATCGTGGTCACCGTGACGACGAAAGAGACGATGTTGAACACGAGAAAGGCCTTGGAGAGCTTGTCGAGGAGCTTCGCACCCCAGTAGTTGATCAGAGCCGACGAGAATGTCACCGTCCATGCGACCAGCACGGTATGCCATCTCTCGATCACGTAACCGGGCTTGACGAGATTTGCTTGGCCGAGGATGAAGTTCGCACACGAAAAACTGTTTGTAGCACCCATCGCGAGCAGGCCTGTTGTCGCACGTCAATAGCCGAGGAGGCTTGGGGTTTCCCCAACACCTCTGCGCATGATGCCGGGTGGTACGTACCAATGATCATGAACCATCCCGTCAAGTAGGAGAGCTGTCTACGGACACTTCTCGGAGCCAGAATGTAGACCCAGCTGTACTGTCCTCCTGCAACTGGGTATTCCGAACACATCTTTGCCTTCCGATCAGCAGCTGTTCCCCCGTCCGACGGCCATGCCGGTCTTCTGCTCGACCAGGAGAGAAAACATACCTCGGCCATGGAATATACAACACAGAGCGATACGCAACTGACGCCGACCCAGCCCCAGATGATCACAGGCGGGCCACCGGCATTGACTCCGGCCACGAGGACTCCGCCAAGTGCACTCCAACTGCACGCAGCCGTTAGCCAGCCCAGCCAGCCCAGGTCTCCCGTCGTCGGTCAACGACTGCATCGAGGCCCCGCGTGTGCGTACCTCGTCACGATGGAGAAAGCAAATCCGATCATGCCCACGAGTCCGAAAGAACGTTGGAGCTCTGTGCGCTTCACTTCAGTGGACGATTCCCCGGCCTACTCTCAGGTCGGATCCAGCACGTACCTTGTTGGTAGCCCAGATGCTCCAACGTCGTGTGTTCGGCATTCTCATGCACGACTCGGCTTCCTGGCTTGGTCATGTTGATGGGATGTCGCCGGGAGCAGTTGAGTAGTCCAGCGCTCTTTGTCGCCGGGCCCGACGAGCGACGAGTTCACAAATCAAAGGTTATGGCACAGGGCAGCGGCATAGCGGCATATGAAAGATATGCCTCTCGATCACAACAGCCAGCCAGTCACGTTGACTTCGGATTGGGCCGAAAGGATATCTATCACCTACCTGGTACGTGTGGCAGGTCCGGTCTTTGTTTATCTCGGCAGCGCCCGAGCCACGGCACGATGCTGTGAGAGCGGACTGCCGCATTGTCTCGGCCCAGCTTTCTCCTTCTTGCATTCCCGAGGAAAAAGCAATGGGAGTCTTCACTGGAATTGGACCTCGTCCGGTCAAGTCTTTTGCGCTCGTTCTGGTCTCAGGGTAATCGGTGAAGGATCTCGTCAGTGGATTATCGAGGAATAGGGTGGATCCACGACGCGGGATCCTTGCCGTTCTGCCAGATAAAGCTCTCGACCGCATTCTCCTTATCGCATCACTCATCCACCGCTACCCAGGCCAGATAATCTCGTCTACGCATTGCGATGGCGTCTGCCCCGCTCATCCATCCGCGATGAGTCTTCCACGGTATTGGCGTCCAGTCGTCTCCGTATCGCAAGCGATGGCCTGCCGTGGATAAGCCCCTGATCTTGGCAAGAAATGGACATCCCCTTGAGCTCGGGGACGCCCGCCAAGGATGCTGCCATCTCATAACAGGATGCAAGCGTTCGGTTCGAACATCGTCGAGCTGCTGTCTCGGCGGCGCGCCAGAACCTCGCTCCGACTATATGCTCTTCCAGAAAAGCCCCCGCGGCTCCCCCGCTCGTCCCACGCCGGGCGACGGCAGGATCTCCGAGACGCGTGGATGGCTTGTGACTCGAACTCTGGTCTGGATCTCACAGGCCTGGTCGAGACACGATGTCCGGATCGAGGATGGAGCCGATGCACGCAACCCGTCACTCGAGGGTCGCCTCCCCGACCAGCCAGCTGCAATTGAAGCCGTCCGGCCGCCCGGCACATCGCATCCCCATGTCATCGGGGTCGGGGACGTGTCGCCCGCTCCTGTTTCTGGGCGTTTGATGCGGCGGCTGGCGCCCGTCAATCTTCTCGAGGTTCAGTCAAGTTCGCGAGGGGAGGCCCGGCTCCAGCCAGGCCTTCCAACGGCCAGCGAAAACAACATCGGCCAGCCGGGCCGGTTCCGTTCTGCGCTCCGGCCATCCATGGGCTGCGGACTCCGGCTCGAGCCGAAAGGTATCCGGAGCGGGAGAGCCGCTGACGGCGGGTTCGACTGTGCCGAGCTGGCCGCTCGGGATCTGGGGGGATGGGCCGGCATGGAGCATTCGCGAGGTCCTGTTGGCCTTGTGCGGCCGACGGCCACTCTTGGCTCGGGTGAAATTGATTGGCTGCTGCGCTCGCTTCGGTGTAGTGGGGTGTCAACAAACCACGTCACGCCCGAGGGCCCACGGCGAAAGGGCGGAACGGCACGTCTTGTCGGCCCCGGTATGTCACGCTCGAACTCGTCACTCAACGAGGCCGATGCGGATGCTCCCACCCATCTTCCCATCTTGCCGCGATCCAATCATCTTGTCATCCTATCGTGCTATCGTCCGTCCTATCATCTCATCATCCCATCCCATCGTCCCATCGTCCTATCATCCTATCGCCCTATCGCCCTATCATCCCATCATCCCACCATCCCACCATCCCACCATCCCATCTTCCCACCCCATCACCCCCTCTGACACCTGACACCCGCAGCTCAACGTCCCGCGCAGACAAGCATTTACCAAGCTTCCGCCGTCGCCTCACGGACCCAGGCCGCACGTTCGAGAGCTCGAGAGCCGCCGAGCGCAGACGTTGAGAGCGGGCTGTGAGCGCCACCTCCGGCCGTACAGTGCTGTGCCGTAACCCGTGGGGAAGAGGCGAGCAGCGCAGCCTCTCGACCACGTGATCCTGAAAGCCGGGGGGCTCGCACGCGGGACGCGGGACCTTGCGTTCTCGTTAGCCATGCATTCCATCCCAGCCCCCCCCCCCCTTCGCTCTCCCGGGGATTCCTCTCGATCACCTCGCGTTTCGACGTTCTCGTCGTCGCCGAGGCCAGCAGGAGAACCGATATCGCAGGACCCAAGAACGCACCCCGACACCACAGCAGGGAGGACGTGGTCCTTCTCGAGCCGCGCGAGAGCAAGGAGTGGTGTTCCGCGGTGTTTCTCTGGGGGGGGGGTGTTTCCTATGTATGTTTACGGGTATATTTCTGTATAGGTATACGAGTATTGGAGGTATTAGGCATAAGTGTTAGATATTAGGACAATATATAAGGACAATATATCAGGACAATATCAGGACAATATCAGGACAATATCAGGACAACATATTAGGACAATATATTAGGACAACGTATACATCATCCCCAACCTCCCTATCCCCCCCGACGCCGGGAAGAGTCGGGTGCGGACGGGCTCGGGGCCGGGCTGAGCAGGGAAAAGTGCAAACTCTCCACATCCGTCGCAGGTGGAGATGAAGGGCTGCTCGTGCGAGCACGTCCGTGAGGAATGTTATCTCTGTCACACGTGTGTACGTATGTATACATCTCCGTATACATCTCCAGATACATATATTGGTATTTGTGAAACGCCCCCCCCGCCACACCAGCCTTTGCCCACGGGCTATGCAAGCTGCGCGTCAAACCCTCTTTCCACGCCGTGTGCCCTCGAGCCCGCGACGGAGCGGGTGTGACTCCGCAAACCATCCGACGCGATCGACTCCGCGCGCAGGCCATCCGACCAGATCCTGCATCCGGCCTTCCGCAACCCCTCGCTGTCGCCGTGCGCCGTGCGGAAAGCTCCGAGCCCGTCACCCCCCGAGAACGACTCACACCCGGGGGCCGCTCCCGTGCGCGCGCTCGTGGCGGGGGAGGCTTTTCGGCGGGAGGCGATGCGGTGCTGGGCTTGGTGCTCGTGCCCCGGACGAGCTCACAATTCCCTCGGCACGGTTCGCGGCATCTCGTACTCGTCGCGATGCCGCCAGTTGGATTCCCTTGACCTCGCGTCCCGTCCCGTCCCGTCCCGGCCCGCGGTCGGGTCGGGCTCGCGCCCCAACTCGAGTTCGTGCTCTGCCGCGCAGTCGATGTGCACCGACGTCGAGAAGCCCGCCGGCGAGAGCTTCTCTCGGCGAGCAGACATCCCTTGGTGGTCGTTTCGGGGGCCGGCCGACGTCCCCGCTGCTGAAGCAGTGACCGCGTAGCCTCGTCGCCGGCCCACCAGCCGTCGCGGGGGCGGATGTGCGCGGCTGGGTCGGTCGGTCGGCTTGTCCCGTGTAAGGTTATAGAGGGGAGTTGCTTGTCTGGCCTGCAGCGGGCTAGATCTTGTCGGATGGTTTGGGTGTGACACACACTCCGTCGCAGGCTAGGCAAGACACCACGCAAGCGCGTCCCCCGAGAAGAATGAGAAGCTACAACCTGCCGACTCTACGACGTATCTCCAGGCGAGGCTCGTCGACAAGTATTTCGCCGACCGGGGCTCTTCTTCTCTTCAAGAGTAAGCCGGTGTCGGGTTACGTACCGGATCTGTGCTTCTCACCGCCCAGCTAAGAAGGTAACTTGATCCATGAGACACATATACATATACACAGCATGCCCAAACAAAGTCAACAGTTACTCACAACGAAGCCTCCCTGGAAACCTTGGGAATCCGAATATCTGTAGTGGGAAAGGTGCAAAAGAAAACAAGAAGAATTCTCTAAAAGTAAGAAGCGCCCAAGGAGGCAGCAGCGGCCTGAAAATCCCTGGGAAATTATACGTACAGACCCTGGTAGGTTCTGTAAAACCCCCTTAAAAAGCCCTTAAAAACCCCCCCTGGTTGTTTAGCACCCTTGCGATCCCCCTGAGAGATACGCGGATGTGGTGCGCGTTTTGTTTGGGCCGATGTCGAGGTATCCGTGAAAGTTCGGATTTATTTTTGTTTCCATTTCATGAGAGTAGCATCATTTCGGCCGGGGCCCACAAAAAGCACTCCGGCCTGAGTTATTTATGAAGCTGACTGCCCCCATGGGCAATCACCCGTGAGCCCGTCCCTGCATTCGACGTGTATTTGTATTCCCATGGTCTCTGCTGCTCTGGACGCTGCAACTTGAGGCCGGTCATCTCTTTAATTGTCTTGCTTACCCGCCCGATGGCGGCTTCGCACACTTATCCCAGCTCCGAAATCTTCACTCCCCGATCCTCAAGCCCTGCGTCAGTGGTCAGCAGGTCCTCGACTGCCACGACGACCAGCAACAGGATGTCCATCTCCCAGCGCAGGATGTCCGGGTTCGATCCCGTCGCCGCCGTCAACATCCAGGCCATCGAGGCCGCCATGAAAGTCGCGGCTCTCGACTCATTCCAGGGCTACAAGCAGAACACCTACGCAACCGTCGAGCAGTCCCGTGCAACAGAATACGTCCCGAGATCGAGGGCGGGAGGCTACCAAGTCATCCGAGAGCCAGCGTGGAACAAAGGTAACCCCTCGACCAGTCCACGGGGGCATCCCCACTGCGACGGCCAGCTAATGCTCTCCACGCAGGGACGTCGTTCAGCCCGGGCGAGAGGCAGTCCCAGAACCTTACGGGGCTCATCCCGCATGTTCTCGAGAGTCTGGAGACGCAGTGTCAGCGTGCCATGTGCATGATCAACTCGCGCGGGACCCCGATCGACAAGTACCTGTACCTCTCCTCCCTCAAGCAGAACAACACGGATCTCTTCTACCGCCTCCTCATGGACAACGTGGCCCAGCTCATGCCCCTGGTCTACACGCCAACCATCGGGGACGTGTGCTTGCAGTACTCGACGCTCTACACGCACCCCGAGGCGCTGTACATCTCCATCAAGCAGCGCAAGTCCATGGTGACCATCCTGCGCAACTGGCCCTACCCAGAGCCATCCATCTGCGTCGTGACGGACGGATCGCGCATCCTGGGCCTGGGGGATCTCGGGGTGAACGGCGTTGGGATTCCCGTAAGTGATGGTTTGGCGTTCTTCGATCCTTGAGGAGATCAGATATGCCTCCGCAGGGGGTCAAGGCTAACCGCCGCGCGTAGATCGGCAAACTTGCCCTCTACACGGCAGCCGCCGGCATCCACCCGGAAAAGACGCTGCCCATCGTCCTGGACTGCGGCACCGCGAACGAGGACAACCTGCGAGACCCCTTGTACCTCGGCCTCAGGCAGAAGCGGGTGTCGCCTGAGGTCGCCTTGGAGTTCATGGATGAGTTCATGGCGGCCGTCAAGCAGGTCTATCCCAACATGCTCGTGCAGTTTGAGGATTTCGAGACCGAGAAGGCCTTCCAGTACCTGGAGCGCTACAAGCAGGAGAAGTGCTTCAATGATGATATCCAGGGCACGGGAGCCGTCATCTTGGCTGGGTGAGTGATTCCGGCCCTTCATGCTGGATGTACTTCTCACAGTGCGACAGGTACATCGGGGCCGTCAACCTGTCGGGGGTCCCCATCGAGGACCAGAGGCTTGTCTTTATGGGTGCCGGCTCGGCCGGCGTGGGAGTCGCCAAGCAGGTGATGGAATACTACACGGCCCGCGGCCTCTCGCAACAACAAGCCAGAGACAAGTTCTGGCTCGTCGACACCAAAGGCTTGGTGACTCTCGACCGCGGCGACCGGCTCGCAGAGCACAAGAAGATCTTTGCCCGGTCGGACAACGACGGCCACCAGTTCGGCACGCTCGAAGCCGTCATCGAGTACGTGAGGCCAACCGCGCTCATCGGACTGACGGCCACGTTCGGCGTCTTTACCGAGTCGGTGGTGCGAGCGCTGAAAGTGTCGGTCGATGCCGGTGGTTTCGGCCGCAGACCGATCTTGTTCCCCCTGAGCAACCCCCTCACCAAAGCCGAGTGCACCTTTGAGCAGGCCATCACCTGGACCGAAGGCACCGCCATTTTCGCATCCGGATCGCCCTTCTCCCCCTTCACCACCAGGAGCATCGACGGTCTCGTGACCTACTACCCCAACCAGGGTAACAATGTGTAAGTGCTCCCCTCACCCGTCGCCCCCAGAGGCAGATCAGCACGGAACAGGACTGACACGGACTCCCCAGCTACGTCTTCCCAGGTCTCGGTCTCGGCGCGATCCTCGCAAAGACCAGCCGCGTCACCGACAGCATGGTGTACACCGCCGCCGCCGCCCTCGCCGGCAGCCTGAACGCGGACGAGATCCGTATGGGGCTCATCTACCCCAAGATCGAGCGCGTGCACGACGCCAGCGTCGTCGTGGCGAGGGAGGTGATGAAGGCTGCCCGCCGCGAGGGCGTCAGCACCCTACCCGAGGAGACGTGGGTCGAGTGGGAGGAGTGGGGCGACGTGGCGCTGACGGCGTGGATCAAGAAGCAGGTCTACGATCCGACGTGGTAAGTCTTGCTGAGCCGCGGACGGGTGAGGAAGAAGCATTTGTTGGCGTTTGGGTGATTGGGGATGGGATAGATGGGATGGCAGGCTACCAACCAAGATTAATTTAACTTCATGTTTCCATATATATAATCCTATCATCGTTCAGTGGACCCGGCGATCCGCCCACTCACTTCTACCATTCCGTCGAAGGCTCGAAATCAGGGGATTTCGCTTCCCAAAGTACATCTCGAGCCTGATCCGCACATCGATCACAGTTCGCTTAACATTGCAAGCAGTGGAAGCTTGGGACCCTGCTCGCTGAGCCGGAAAGTTGTATAGGAGAGGAGAGGAGGAGATGGCTCTCGTCCTGGTTCTGGCTCGGGCGGTGGGGTGGTGGTGATGATTTGGTATGGGGTAGGCTAGTGGGCTGGTTGGCTAGTTGGGGGGCATGTATGTATAGAGCTACGGGATTTATCTAGAGAATCGGCGCGGTGAATATAGGATGTCAAGGTATCGAGATCCGAGGATGGTTGGATATACCGATCGCCGGAAGAACGACTACAGAAAAGCGACGAGCTGTTGTCTAGAAAGTTTTCGCAAAAGGACGGGCGTGACGGGTCAGTGCTGGTCAGTACACAAGTGAGCCAGTGTGTGAATGAGATGAGAGGAGAAGACGGCGCTGTATTGAAGATAGTAGACTCGAGGGGCAGGCAGCCACCGTACATTGGTACCCAACTAGTCGTCGAGCAAAATCACGACACGTGACACTCTCCTTTCTGTGCCAGCTTGGCCGAACGCCTTTTGCCCGTGGCCCCCAGCCCCAGCCTAGAAAATACGCCGAGAACCTCAAGGCAACAGCATCTGTTGATGGGCCAGACGAGGAAAGGCAACCCACCTTGCCATTCCAACCATGCACAACTCTAACCTCCCAAACCCACACGGTTGCGCAACCCTCTCCCTTCGCTCAAACATACAATGTGTATCCTTCCCCTTCCCTCTGGAACCGAGCTTCGCCTTTCGTCGCAATCACTACTGCAGTACATACGTTTGAAGCATGGAATCTCTTCTCAGCTTGTCCCTGCCCAGGAGGCTGACGAAAATGTACACCGACACGAAGAGCTCGTATGATTTCGTCCAGGAGCCTGTACAGGGCGCAGAGGATCCAGAGCTCAAGTCCCTGCACCGAAAACTTCGCATCCAGAAGGATAGGCTGGTTTCCTGGGGACTGGAATGGTCGGACCCGACGCAGTCGCCTGATATTGACGAGTCGATAAGCCAGGCCGGCCTCAGCGAGCTCGTCGGGAGCATCATGTCAACCATCCAGGAGGTTCTGGCCGAGGCCGAACCGCTGTGGCAGTCGCCAAAGAAGCAGTCGTCGACCGAGAAGGGTTCGGCGACTGGGCAGTCTCTTGACAGGAAGCCGTCCCTGGTCGGTTGGGACAAGTCGAGATTCCAGGATCTGGTGCGAGACTTGACGATGTCCATTGACACCCTATACGACGTTTCCAGGACGAGAAAGTCGACCCGCAGACCGGTTCCTTTGAAGGGCGAGGAACCGTCTGGGTCCACCCAGGCGAAGAGTCCAGCAGCCGAGGAGAAGATGTTCGAGTCTGCTCGAATGCAGACTCCGCATCAGGTAGACCCCAAATCTCTCATATGGCCTCGGGACCTGACAGGTATCCCTCCCGGAGTGTTGCCGCCAGCAAAATTCCATAGGCAGATCGTCTTCATGCGTCGACCGATGCCCCTTACAGAACCCCAGAAGCGTGGGAAATCCGGTCTTTCAACACCAGCTGTTCCGGTGCTTCTGGAGTATGTGGCATATGATCCCATATATTCCATGACTGGGATCAACCCGCCGATGGCGAGGTTCGAGAAGCTCTTTGCGGCGCTCTCTCATTCCGACATTTCGACAGGAAGGTTTCTCACAGGCCTGCTGCATCTGATAGGTTATTTTGAAGAGCCGGACGAGTCCAGATTCTGCCTCTTGTATGCCTTGCCTTGGCACTTGGGACCGGTGGATATAGAGAGCCCAAAGCTGCCCGTGATCAACTTGCTGTCAGATATGCTCTTCAGTCGCAACTACGAGCCGAGTTTGGAGGTCAAATACCGACTCGCTCAGAACGTCGCCAGTGCTGTCTTCGGCTTGCATGCGAGAGGAGTAGTCCATGGAAATATCGCCTCTTCCAGCGTTATGTTCATAGAGGACCAGTCTAAAGGTTGCTTCGAGTTGGCCAATGTCAACATGCGTCAATCATTCCTCACATCCTGCGATCTCTTCTCCGACAACGCCACTGGCAATTCCAACTCATCCACTGATCCATCGAAATCACTGTACCGACATCCTCTGGACCCTCGCACCACACGATATACGCATCTTACCTCGGAGAGTAAGTCATTGGATCTTTACAGTTTGGCCATGCTCTTCCTGGAAATCGGACTGTGGGCTTCTCTGCCGGAAATCTTCCCGGCAGCTTCGGTTGTGCCCGAGGACCCGGCTGGTGCTCTTAGAAAACTTGCTGCCCGATGTGGAAGCCTCTACGTCAAGGCTGTCCGAGCCTGTTGGCACGCGCCCGAAGACGAGCTTTCTCGAAAAGCCAGGCCGGATGTCATGCATCAGAAGGTCCTGCTAAAAGTGTCAAAAGCCCTGGATACTTGCTGCGCTATCGACGAGAATTCCGATGAGTCTAACGAGGAAAGCGATGATACCCCGTCGCCACATCCTACGTCCCTCAAGGTATCGAGATCTTCAACTCCCCCTATGACAAGGACAAGTGATCATAAGTCGCCGACTCTATTGAAGAGCTCTCCTGGTGGCCTGCCTTGGTCCGATAAAGCGCTATATCGCCAAGGATCTTCCGCTTCGATCCAGAAGCCGTGCACGTCAGATAAACCACTACCTGAACATCCAAGTGAGTGTCGTCGGCGTGCTACACTTCCACTGTCTAATTGTCATAGCCCCTGCTCCGGGAGCCGAAAGGCCCAAGCCGAAGCTGCGAGCATACCCCTCCATCAGAATCAAGCAAGAGTATTTAGATTTCTGGCATA
Organism: Diplocarpon mali; assembly: GCA_024741835.1. Taxonomy (NCBI): domain Eukaryota; kingdom Fungi; phylum Ascomycota; class Leotiomycetes; order Helotiales; family Drepanopezizaceae; genus Diplocarpon; species Diplocarpon mali. The sequence goes on along the minus strand of JAENRP010000131.1, from coordinate 95,734 downwards.
AGGGGCTGATCCCGCATATCAACCATGTACTCCGAGGCTTCTATAGGCAACATCCCGAGTCTGTTGAGATCAGTTTGGAGAGTATTGGCGACTCACCTACGACCACAAGACCTACAATCTTGGTCATCTGCACGAGCGTCAACAAGGTGCGAAGTATCTTAAAGAAGTCTTTGGTGTATGACAAGGCAACCTATGGACTCAAGGTCTGTCGCGGGAAGGTCGTCAGGTCAAGGAAGCATGCGAGAAGGTCGATGGCCGGTGGGCGGGGAGAATCGTATCCTGCCAACAAAGATCACCAAGATCGCCCTACGAATGGAGCTTCCATAGGAGCATATATAGGAGAGCGCCATCTCCTGCCAGTCTCTTTCGGGGGTCTGATCATGGTCGATGGCAAGCCGTACGGCATGACAGTGCACCACATGCTTGATGATCCATCAGACGGTGAAGAGTCAGAAGAAGAGATACCACCACCCGTCCTTCGATGCAGCGCTCGCAACCTCGACCTACCCGACCTCACCCTCTCCGAAGTCTCGGTATACTGTAGCGATGACAGAGATTACCTGTACACTGTCTCAGACTATGACTCTGATTTCTCGCACTACTCCGATGACGAAGAAGCCTACGAAGACAGCGATTCTGGAATGGAGCCCGGAGACATCAAAGGCATTCCGCGGGGTTGCGGTGAGGGCTATCTCATCACACAGCCAGCTTTTGACGATGTCGACGATGACTTCTACCCTAGCGAGGAAACTCGCGACGAGGACCATCTTGACTCCTTCCAGCTTGGCGAAGTCTATGCCTCGTCCGGCATCAGGCGGCGTATCGAGGATGGCACCGTACACGAGATTGACTGGGCGCTCTTCGAGTTCAGCGACGAGCGCTGCCCCGACAAGAATCACATCAAAGACGGCGACCGTTTCTGCCCCCGCAAGCCGACCACGTACCCCGTCTCCGTGGCCCGCAGCGGAGACCTGCACAACCTCGAAGTCCACGGCATGGGTCGCTCGTCTGGCCTGCAAAGCGGTCGCATACTCCCCGGCATGGTGATCGTCAAGATCTTCGGACGCCAGACCCCGTCCTCCAGCTTCCAAGTTGAGGGGGGGCTCGGGATCCCAGGCGACTCCGGGGCCTGGGTCGTGGACAACGAACTCGGGCGGGCGTGTGGCCATGTGCTCGCATGGAGCGCGAAGAAACACGTCGCGTACATATGTCCCATGGATGTGATCGTGCGAGATATCGGCGATACTCTAGGCGCGACCAGCATCAGCCTGCCCGGCGGCGAAGAGCTGTACTCTACGTCTCCCCCCCTTCTCCGACCTGTGCTGCCTAAGATTGACGCCGAGCCGGATATCCACGGTGACGACGAGCGGACGAACGCCGACGTCAACTCGGACGAAACAACACAGCTACTCAAAGACCTCGAGCTGCCGCCAGCACCGGAGCAGATCGACGGGCCTGGCCCGTCCTCGCTCCCGGAGCCCAGCCATCCAGAAACGGCAAGGGAGGATACGAGCTCGAGGGATTACAAACCGGCCAAGCTCCCACGAGCAACGCAGCAGAATCTGGGGTTCGTCAAAGGATCGCGCATGAGCGGCGGGTGGGGACCTCTGGGAGGCAGGGAGGAGGTGCTCGGTAGCGGAATGGGGGTGGGGGAGAGACTCTGAATGGGGCGGAGGTGATGTTGACGCGGAGAACACTACAGCGCGTAAACGAGCGAGTAGCGGACGAAAGACCCAGAGCAATGTAACGCAGCTTGTTTATCATGCCTAGATATCGCCGTTGAATTTACAGCCGGACTATAATATTCAGAGAGTAGCGAGATGGCCACCCCCTCGACAGATCCTCCACCGTCATCGCTGCTACGGCACAGCCTACTATCTCTCCGACGTCGTTCCAGTCCAGTCGAGCGGTATGCAACAGATATCACGCTCTAACATTTCCCCGAAGCTTTCAAATCACTACTTCGAAAACAGTGCTAATCTCGACAGGGTTCAGCTTTAGAAGTAGCAGAGGCTTCCAAGGAGCGCTTCGAGCACCTCGTACAGTGATTCCGATCTACCCTGGTCATTTACCTTGGGTAGGTGTTGAGGCGTTAAGGAGCGAGCGAGCTTGGCCCGTGACTGAACCGAGATGATAAGCGAGTGGCGACAACTGCAGCGCGTATCGACATAACCTCGAAGCGGCTGACGATTTGGAGGGATGAGGTGAAGTGAGGGCCTCTGGCGGTTCCGTTGATGGTGTAGTCGTGCTCTCGCGCTTGAGCTCTGTAGTTCTGCCGGCCTTGTTTCTTTCGTCACTTACCTGATCAGGTCCTGCGCTGGTAGCCGGTAGCTACACTGACTTGGGGGGCTGCTAAACAGACTCGCGAGTATTTCTTCGTTTGTCCATGGGGAGTCTAAGAAGACAGTGTAGATCTTCAGCTTGAAATAGCCAGCTGTAGCGAATGAGAGAGAGTTTTCCCCGGTTGCATGAGGGCCGCAGATGGGTGTCTTTCGGCAATAAATAAAGAAATCCGAGCCATGGGAGAGCATAGTTAGCGTTTCCTCGTAAATAATGATCCAGAGTGCCAAGCATAACTCAAGAGATGAGGATGATGCCTGAAAGAGGATGGTAGTTCCTTATCCTCGCCATACACAGCGAACAGAGAGCTTTTTCAACTCTGAGAATAATCCCTAACGCCGAGTATAGGGATGAAGATTGTCCCGCATATCTCTCAGCAGACCCTGCTTTAGCGCTTCAATAAGAAAATCTGTAGAGAATGGACGGGGAAGCCAAGCCGCGCAGCGAGACCACACGGCTCGGAAGTCTTATTCATCGTATAACCTGCGCGAAAATACCTTATCGTTCTTGGTAGAGCCCTGTCGGCACAATCGTCGGGACTTTGCCGAAACATGAAAGCGAGACTAGCCCCCGAAATCTCGTTCACTCAGTCCTCCTGAAGACTGCTGTTATTCAGCTTCTGAGCGATGGAATCCCACTAGCTCTCTCTGTAGAAGAAATAGTGCGTGCTATAAGAAGGCGTGAAAACATATCTGTATTGCATTCTTGGTTCCAGCTGTCGAGATAGAGTTTATTTGGGCGTCAAACTCGCAGCTTTCATGGTCATCTGCGTCATCTGCATACCGCAACAAACAGCTCTGGAGTTCAGGATCAATATGGCCACAAATCGACGGGACTCTATGGCAAATTTTGGCTGGCGATACATGCCATGACTTTGTATTAGATCTCACCGTCCACGCGTATGTCTGCGGCAGGCATGAGCCACGCCTTTGCAAAGTCCCAGAACCATGTGCCAATGCACTGAGATAAGAAGATGACGAGCCCCAGGGCAGGGATCAGAGAGAAGTAAAGGTTGAGGTCACTTTTGAGAGATTTGGAAATGGGGAAATCAAGCGCAGAACCCTAGGAAGATTATTTCAAGAATCGGGATTGTCGCTAGCGGAGTAGCTACATTGATTTAGTTGAGCCCTGGTGTTTAACGTGCTGAACAAGTCTGGTTCATGATGGAGGTGGAGAGTTACGAAGTGCTAGATGAAAGGAAGAAATTACGCAATGAGAGTAAGAGGAAAACATGATACCCGTCTCTCCAAAGGAAGTCCGGCTCTGAGAGCAAGAAATGAAACGCGATGTTACATGCTAGGGAAAGACGAGTATATATGAGGAATTCGCAATATGCAAGCTGATAAGCATGTGGTCCAGGCCCACCTGACTCTCACAAGACAAACAAACATAGCTGGGAAGAAAGCCCATGAAATCATCCCGGCCATTGAAGATGCCTTCGCTGACAGCATGAATCTCTGACCGTGGCACCTGCTGGCTTTGAATGTTACCGCGCGCGAGTAGACTCGGACCGCTGCAGAGAGGCTGTGAGGCTCCGGGCTCACCGAGAAGCACAGCATGGCTATTGCGACTGTCAACTCCAGCGTGTTATTGCTGTTTGCCTCGGATGGATTCTGGAGGAGCACGGCGTTGCTTCTCGCCTCGTGCTGCAGATGCAGAAAGCCTGTGCGAATGAGGCGTGTGGCCTGTAATGTAAGAAGCTCACTCGCCACGTCGTTATTCTCATGGAACAATATGAGAACCAGCAGTACTCTGTGCGCCGTCGGCTCTCAATTAAAAATAGAGGCTCTTGACCTTGTGGCCGGGGAGAGCGCAACGCGCTTCTGTGCGACTGGAAGACATCGACTCAGAAATGGGGTAAATGGTAATAGTCGGATGCTCGGTGCGATACAAGCACTACCTGCTGCTTCCATGACAGACCTCGTATTGTGTACTCGAAACCGCGTCACAACTTCTCGTCGCAATGGCGAGCAAGAAGAGCCTGACTGCGAGCATCTCGAAGGCAACTTGCGATCCAGCAGGCGGACAATGCCCGGGCAGAACACGGATCGAGCACTCTGTCGGAGAGAGGCCGATTCATCATTCATCGCCTTCGCAAGAGCCGCAGTCTAGTCCTGAATTAAAGAACAAAAAAAGCGGATGATGAAGTCGGTTTAATTTGGCAGTGAAAAGGAGGTTGAAGGGCGTCAGGATATCAATGCGTTCGAGTGAGAATCCATTCTGAGATATACGCGCTAACTATTACTCTCCCCCACAAACACCTGAGCACACCTGCAACCGACACTGCCAAATCTCGAGTCTCTTCTCTCCCTTTATATCTCCTTATTCAAGACTACGACTACATTGACCCTAAATGTCGACACATTCTTCGCAAACGCCGGTACAACGAGCAGTGCACACATCAGAACCAGTCATTGCTTGTCTATTAGCTTTACGCACCGGCGAGTTTTCTGAGGACGGCAGACAATTCGCCAAGTTCAGGAGGCCCCTATAGAGATGTGTGTACAAGGTTAGCAAATAAAAACACAATATATTTAGCAATATTGAATCTGGTCTTATAGTATATTCCAAAGAGCAGGCTTGTAGGATGTAGATGGATCTGACTCTGACGCCAAAGCTACGCGAACCATCAGACTGGTGATAACCTAAAGAAAGGGGTTTGGCTCACGCAATTCAACCATTGGGAATTGAAAATTTCAGAATACTTCTGCATCTTCTGTACTACTGAATATCCAGTTCAGCCTTCAAGCGCTTGAGAAAGGGAAAATGTTCGGCTTGGACATCCAGAATTTTCCTTTCGATTCATAATAATTTTCAATTGTTGAGGCTCATGTTTTAAGATTTTGAACCATGTGATGATTATAATACAGGAGTCAAGACACAAAACCAGAGATATGAAATAAGATAAATAGGCGATAAATATTCAACTGGCGAGTCCCGCCTATCAATACAACTTTCAAGCCACACAGTTCATAAGACCGAACGATTTGATCGAAGTACCAGAATTCCAAGTCGAAACTGTAAGGCCCCCGAAGTTCTCCTGCTGCCTGCTCACGAACAATCCCGCGTATGGCCACAAGGAAAAGACATAAGCATGACAGTGCATCCATCATTCCATTGATTTTGAAAACGATTGCTCACTGCTACCTAGAAAAATCGACCGCTCAAGTACTGAAGTGCCAAGCTCTGCCATCCATCCGAAACCACAGCAAATGACCTCTAAGTTCAAAGCTGTCCCATCCCAACGAATTAATCAGAAGAGAAGAGGGATCAAACTGTTACTTTCGAAATCCAAATCGCACCACATAGCGTCCGTTGTATAAAATGGTATTGCTTTATTGAAAAGAAAGAGCTGGTGAAAGTAGTGAGAGCTATTGATATCTTGTAAGTATTAGTTCAAAGTCTTAAAACCTCAGAGGAACATACCTCTCTGAGAAGAACAACCAGCAAACCAGTATCCATTGGGAGACCTCGCTATGAGGCTTGCGTATCGTTACTCGTAGCTCACCCCAATGACGATAAAGTAAGTGAAGCATCTGATCTGTAAACAGTGTCAGCATTGCTATATGAAACCCGCTATACAAAAACTTACCGACTTTACAATCTGACACAATAGAAGTTGCCATCAACCGCATACCAACGGCACTCACCAATATCCCCACTATCAATAGTCATGCGGTTGCGCTGGGTCCATGAACCGTCTGCCTCGCGGCACCAGTACATACGGTACGGATCATCATCAGCAGGCTTCATCTCCTGTTTCTTTGTGAAATCAGGGTGTTGCGCCAGTCCCATATTCTGCATTAGCATCTCGCCTCCAGTGTGTCCCCAAGTGCCGTAAGCACCCTGCTGGACGCTGAAGGCAGGGTCTGTTGGGATAGGGTAGGACTGAATTTGAGGCTGCGCATGGTAGTTGTAGTATGGTTGTGGTTGGTACATGGGCTGCGTTGGGATATAGGCTTGCTGCGGGATCATGACTGGCTGAGGCAGCGCGGGGGGAGGGATCTGGGTTCTCTGTCAGCTTACTGGCGCCGAGACTGTGGTAAATTTTCTGCGCTATAGATTGAAACACTTGCTTGGGGGTAAATGAAACTGTAGGAGAAACCAGGGTAGTAGTATGGAGCCTGTACAATAGGGGATGAGACCACAACTGGAACGCTCGCAGCAACTGGGACGGGAACCACAGTAGCAGCTGAGATGACTTGAGGCATGTAGGCAATCCCGCCAACGAGAATGCTACCATCTGTGCGTGGGATGTAGGTGTGAAGGTGAGGACCGTTGCTAGTGTCCGAACCGACTTGCGGTTGGAAGTTCTGGCCTGAAGTATCCATGGTTGAAGTTCAACTGGTGTGTGGCGTGTGATGAATTTATGGTTTGGGGAGAAATGTTGTTGTGTAGCGTTGCTGATATAGCAAGATCGTTTGCTTGAAAACTGGTGACTCAATCGGGGGGCACCAGGAATTGCTCGCGTCTCTGCTCCAAAGGTGAAGTAACACGAGAGGGGAAAGAGACATCCAGTATTAATAATTTCAGCCAGAGAGACGATAGAATGAATGAGAAAACAATCAAGAATAGCAATTCATTAAGTCAAAAGTGAGCCTACCATTGACTTTGGAATTTTGACATAGGTCTTTGTTGTCACATCCCAGGCAGTGAACACCTTCTGTTCTTTCTTCTTGACAATCTCTTCTTCGACGAACACCTCGGTGAAGCAGGGCAGGCACATTTCGATTCAGACTGCTGAGACGCTTGATAGATCAATATGGAAAGGAAGTGGAGAATAAGAGGAGGACTTGAAGGGCAGTGTGAGTCCACTTAAGGGGCCAGTGAAGATCTTAAGAAGCAATTAGAGCACAAAGCTTTCTCGGCTGACTACGTGAATCTTGCTGACATAAAAAGTCACGACGGTGGTCGGAAGAAGACAAAAAAAGGGAGAAGGCCAAATCAAGGAGTGATCTAGAAGTCCCTAAGCACTTGCTTAAGCATTTAGGACCCTGGTATCATTCATAGTATTTATTTAAGAGTAGACATCATCAATAATTGACCAGATTCCATCCAACAGGTCAACCAGAGACTTTATGAACACTGAACTGATTTCAGCTTTTGATATAAAGCTTATGTCCGTTAGACTAAGAATTCAAATAGCAAATAGTATGTTTGTCAATGTCAAAGAATATGAACCAATAGGGCGACTACTTGAGAAGCTCTTGTTTTACAAGCTGATCAAGGATCCTATGGAAAAGATTCTCTTACTGGTCCTGCGGTCCAAACGCCTACGGCTCAGTAGAAATATAGCAGAGTAGACTCTCAGACTATCCACTAAAGCGCGCATGGCAGGTGGTTCTTTCCCATTTTCGAATTATGCCCAGAGGCCTCTCAGACTTTTTTCGAAAGCAACCTCATCCTCACGCTTTTTGATAACGTCCCTCTTCTCCACTTCCAGTTTCTCACGCAGAGTCGAAACATCGCCTGTAATTGCCTGCTGAACGTAATCCGGCGAGTATCGCCCACCGTGTTCCCGAGCCGATCTAACACGTTCCTCTTGCAGAGTCTGAAACACGTGTTCAGCATGTGTAGCAGCAATGCTATTCTTCATTATTATCGCATTCTCATCTGCCTTTCTATTCGACCAAAATTCCATAAACGGGTCACCGATTTCCTCGTCCAGTCCCTTTGCTCTCAAGTTTTCGCGGGATCGTTGGTCCTCGGCAGCTTCATCAGCCAGGTGGTTTCTCCATTGTGTACATACCTCCTCATCTAGTGACTATCTCTGTTAGGAAACTAAAATCGCTAATGAGGATCTCGAAAAGGAACTTACGTGTTTGATCAGGACAGTGATTGTTTCGCCTGGGTTCTTTCGACGGGCAGTTTTGACCAGATCAATCATGGCCAAATATGAGCTTTTATCCTTTCCGATTTCCCGGTCCCAGGCGTCAATCCCATTTTTCCCGCGGCCAGAAATGATCTCGAGATTTCTGACCACGCGGTACAACCAGGGTCCGTGTGCCACCGTATATCCTCGATCGGTGTTCTCTTCCTTGGGCGACTGCCGGAATGATGAGCCAGATCCCATCGTAAGCAAATTGGCAGGGCTTGGAATGATTAATTCTAACGCACTCTGCTGGCTTTGGCCGGCCTCATCGTCAAAGTCACCGGTCGGAGATGCTACCTTTGTGAGCTTGTTAAAGTCGACAGGTGGAATGACGCTAAGTTGACTAGCATCTTGTAGTACGGCAAGGAAGGTGTGGTACTCGGTGATAAAGTCAAAGTAAAGTCTTTGAGTGTCGATGTTACCTGGAAAGCCACCTCGAAGAGTCACAAGCAACACATCAAACTCGTGCTTGGCTCTGTCTTCTAAGCTTTCTTCCTGGAACTCCATAGAGTCAAAGGGTATTATACCATCTTTGCTCCGATGAATAGCAAGAGCCCTGGCCTGTGATCTGTCAGTAATATTGTGAAATAAGGTCTTAAACAACGTACCTTGGACAAATGATCCTCAAACATATCTTTGGGATAGCCCAGTTTCGCAAGTTCTTTATCTAGCAACTCTGCGACTCCATTTTGAAAGCTCTGGGCGGGAATTCCTTGAGGACTATCCTTGAAATGCGTATTGTAGAACTCTTGCATAGACTTTTCCCGGTAATGGCTCATTGCACCCGCCTCGAGGGCAACGTGTAGATCCGGTCCAGTATAGAGTGGCGCCCCATCATCAACTTCGAGCAGCCGGCCAGGCTCGAATGACGCGAACTTACACGGATCGATTGCGGTCAGAGTCAGAGTGTCCATTACATACGCCCACGAGGCATACTCGATAAGAAGCTCCTTCGCATCCCAAAAAGGAGGGCGGGGGCGCGTAGCAGTTGTTGAAGCGGGGCCAGACATGTTGGCTGAAAGTGTTGTTGACATGAACAATTGAAAGTTGCCCTGAAGTGTAGACTTGTGGTGTAAGAAAGGAAGTTGCGGCCCGCAGCCTCAAGAACTAAATCGAAGCGAAAGAACCCTACCTAGACGATACAGGATGACGGGAATATCAGATAAATAGATCACCCAGGCGCATCCTGGCAGCAAAGCCTCGCTTACTCAGTGACAGGTTCTTCAGAGGTCACTTATTATCAGATAATCTCTGGTTTTGCTTGAGGTCTGTTTTCCATCGCGGGCAGGGACCAGAGCCAGACTTATTTCTGCGCTTCTGTCAGCATGGTGACGTAAAAGTGAAGAAAACAAAGTGTAGGCTGTCGAATGTCATTTTTCTAGACATCCAATGATGTGGTAACAGGTTTGGCTTCTTCATATTCCATTACACTGCAGTGCCCCAGCAGACGCCGCCACGCCTGAGGCGCATCCACCACCCATATATGTATATATACAGACATCCCAAGGGCCAGAGGAGAGATCATCCATCGCTAATGCATTCGCGCCCAATTGTGAATCTATAATAATCAAACAGGCGAACAAGGTGCTGGTACAGGAATCGTGCTCGAGAGCGTAGGTGGTCGGTATATCGATCGATCGGGTATTCGGGGAGTTCGGATAGAAGATGCTGGAAGAGTTTAGAACAATGCCTTCCTCGTAACCTAGTGATAAATTTATTAGTACGTGAAACTTTATATCAACGGAGGAGGACGATACTTACAGCCCATGCGCCTGCAACACTAGCAACAATTCCTCCAGAGATCATCATTGGTCGAACACCTCTCGTACTCTTGAAGATCATTCCACTTAAAGCACCCGCTGCAATACTGTTCACCGAATCATGCTTCCCTCGCATAGAGCCTATGAAAGAGTTGAAGCCATTGTAAACCATTGCAATAACGCCAGCTGAGTTGCCCAAAAACGGCCCTCTCCTCGTCACGGCGTTTAGCACCGAGTTCAATCTCAGCTTCGGAGGCTGCCCATTTGATCTCCTCAGTCCCTCCTGTAGTCCCCAAGCTCCTCCAACCGTCAGTGCCGTAAGGTATGTGACCCCAGTTCCATAGCATAAGTCGTCTGACCAACCTCGTGAAGGAAGGGCAGATTGTGAGCCGGGAAGATCAGACAGCGCAGAGTCTTCGAGCGAGAGGTAATCGAGAGTTTGTTGGTTGAGACCAGCCAGCGGGTGTAATTGCGATGGATCCGCGAAGGCAGGGCCACTCAGGAAAGAGGTCACATCTTGTGCTTCTTGAGGGTTGAACGGGGTGGGTTGAAAGGTATCAGATGGACCGTTGGGTGAGACCGTATGTGAGGTTGTTGTTGACGAAGAAGGCTTGCGTCCTGTAAGCGTATCCCAGATCGTCATATTGCCGGTATATCGGAGAGCGCGAATATTAGCTTGGAGTCGCTGATGTTGGGAAGTCGGCAATACTTTGTGGAAGATCAAAGATATTTTTACGGGGCGGAGCGGATTCACTTTTTGCCGCCGACCAAGTGTCAGTCTCACTAATCAATGTCCCAGTAAACAAGATACGGTATTGAAGACTGCCATTTCGTGAGGAAAACAAGCAAGGACTATCTGTCTCCAGATTTTCAAGTTCTTGAATCTCAATCCAGAATTAAGGAAAACCACACTTCACAGGCTTACAGCTAGTAACTTCTAAGGTGCCCGAATTAAGCGAGCACTTTTCCTCGCCACCCACTGTCACCGTCTTCTCTCACAAAACTCCTATAAACTGATCACGCAGGCATTGGGTCATAGGTATTGACGAGCAACTAACTCCTTCGCCTTATTGCGAGATTTTCTGCAATAAAAAAAGCAGGTCGAACTTCCAGGCTCAATTTGTCTGCGATAACAAGACTTAAAGTTCAAAAGCTACCATTTTTACTCCATCCATCTATGCCATAAAACCCTCAAGGGCTATCTCCATGGACCTCGAACAGCCACTTTTAGCAGCATCTTTCAATAAGAGCCTATTGTTAGTGGCAAGTTTCCGACGAGATGTCGGGATTCGTAATTGGAGCTGGTCTTCAGCCATCCTCGGAAGCACCCAGTGATGATCGTCTTATTCTACAATGGCTCGAGAGCCGGCCTGGCAATGTTCAGTCAGAGTGAGCAAGGTTCCCGCATGACGTAAAATATTCTAATGATTTTCTCAGTTTGATTGAGAAAAGGCTCGAGGTCTACTTAGCTATCGCTGCACAACCGCGCCAAGTTTCGGGAAACGTGTGTATCAAGCTCTGCTACTTCATCGAGCAATGTATGAAGTCCAAATCCCCCCCTATCAGAAATACTATCTTTTCTGAAAAGACATGTATTGAGTTGTTCGAGTTCTATATCGAATGGAACGAAAAGAACCAAAATCGCTCTATGAGACAAGTCATGGAGCTGATCTCAACCATGATTATCAAAAATCCTTCATTAGAGACAGCTCATTCGATCAAAAAGTCGATTCTGGGCAGAGATATTTCAATTATCACTCATCAGGATGCCCAGCCTTTGGTCAAGCCCGCCTTCAAGTCTCTGGAGAGTCTCATGAGCAAAGGTACTATCAATGCCAAAGATCTTCTCGATGCGTATCCGAGCACCACTCTTCTAGCGCAGGAAGTCAGTGTAGAGCAGGAAAATGGCGTACAGTCCAGACTCCGCGCAGCTTCGGTAGAAACGTCGGCTTGGGATGGCTTTTTTTCTGCGATGTTTGAGTGGATGACGTTTCCAGACATTTCTCCAGCCGCTGGAAAATTTCTTGTCACCATTTTCCGAGATCTGCGGACCACATCCGGAAATGTAAAGAAAGGACCTAGCGACACTCCACCGTGGCAGAGATGGATCCGGAGAGGTCTCGGCAAACATCCTGAAGCCCTTGAAAATGTCAAAAATTATCTCCTTACTCCCCTTTTCAAATTTGATAAAGTCGGTTCGTTGGCTTTCTTGGAGGACTTGAACAAACACAATAATACTCGGAGCATGAATTATCAGGAGATGGGTGCTCACTCCCTACTTCAGTTAGCCGCGATGGAGACTGGAAAGAAAGCCGGGTTAGTCGAAGAACCAGGTATGAGTCGAATGTCTCTTTCCCACAAAAGATGGCTAAATTCTTCAGACACTATCCAGTTTCAGAAAGCCAGCAAGAAAACATCACATGTTATTATTCTCAAAGAAGAAACCATTGGCGCCCTGCTTACTCATGAATCCGATACTGTGCGTTCCGTGGCCTTTTCAGTACTTGTATCATCACTCTCTACTGTTCGACCATTCAGCAAAGCCGCGCTCGTTATTCTCCGGTCGAACATGCATGTTCTATACTCTGATACAGATGCGAAGTTCAGAAATGAAATTATGAGTAGCACGAAACATATGATCGAGCGACTGAGAGGTGCAACCTCAATTTTAGTGCGAGAGGTTAAAAACTTATATTTTGAGGGTAAGGGGGGCCATGATCTGCCGGAAACTCAAAAGCAGGAGTGGAGACAAAGGCAGGAGGCCATCAAGGATATGCTATTCAAGCACGAGGAGTTTATCTCTTGGTATATTGAGTTTCTCCTGCTGGAATTGATTCCAACAGCATCCTATCAGCGCCATATCACATCCTTGAAAGCAATCTCTGTGCTACTTCGAAGCGGTATTCTCAAGAATGCGACTACACCTGCGAAAGCTTCTGGTAACAACACAGTATGGCCGTATTCAGTTGACTTCTTCACAAGAGGTTCACTGAGGCTCCTGATGGATCTTCTTTTAGATCCATTCGAAGACGTTAGGAGTGGTGCTACTAACATCCTAAAGCTTACATCTCCCACTAGTTTTCAACGGGTCTTCTCCGAGATCCAGTTACAGCCTGGCATTGAATCGGAGACAGCGGACCGAGATCAGGCCCCGACCGCAAATGGCGAATCTCACGCTCAAAGTCCTTTGCGGCTATTGGAAGAATTCATCGCTCGAGCCGAAGAACTTTCGAAACAAACTGGTCGCGCTGACCATGCCGATGGCTTGGCACGCTCATATGAACTTTTTTACACCTTACAAACATCCTCCAAGGCTCGAATGGACGTCCTTTACAAGCTTGTGCAGGACCTTGAAGGTAGGGTGCAGATTGCTGAACGAAGCCTAAGTCAGGCTGTGTTTGACGCTCCAATTCACGGAGCCTTTGCTGCTCTCACGTAAGTCGCTATAGCGTTATAAAGGATGAAATACTGATCACTATAATTTAGATTCGTATGGGACTCGGTTAATCACTTGAAGGACTTTCTTAATCCTGTTGATTTCAGCAACAGTGAACAATTAGGGAATTTACAGCGACGCATGGTCGATTGCTGCTGGCAAATCTGGGGCGCAGTGAAAGGCATTCTTTGCAACGACTCCCCGGAAGGCTATCTCCCCCAAGATCTCGATGAAGTTAACGATTTAGATACAAAGGATATCTTGAGCTATAGTTTCAGAGCAGTTCATGAGTCAAGGCAAGTTATCAAAGAAATTTCTCGCCCAAAAACGAAACAAGGTGTTACTATCTAACTTTCCCTAGTAACCTTATGCGAACATTGGTGAACAAGATCAAATTACGGTTGCCGTCCTCAGATATGCAACCACTTTTATCTGTGGAGGTTTTCCACCAGATTGGGCAATTGTCCTTTGAACAGCTGTCGAGCCTGCGCCATCGAGGCGCCTTTTCAACTGTTACCTTGACCTTTGCCGCCTGTTGCCAGATGGCGGTGCATCCAAGCTTTCCGCCTTCAACCTCGATTTTACTCGTGGAATGGTACCAGGTACGTGGCATTCACGTTGCATTCAACCACTGTCCCAATCGATTACTGATTGATAAGGGTGCGTTGGACTGTATTACAACCCAGGTCTCTACCACAAGAAGATCCGCAGGTATCCCTGCCCTTGTTACTGGAATACTTTCCGCACGGGCAAAATTCCCATCTCTCAGTGAGGTAATGGAAGAGCTTATAGCCATGGCGAGTGCGCCTGTAGAGAATTTGGAGTTGGATGACACGCAGCTACCACAAGTACATGCCTTGAACTGTGTCAAAGATATGGTCCGAAACCCTACAATCCGACTGCAAGTTGAGAAATATGTTGCCAGACTCTTTCGGTTAGCACTTGAGAGTTTACGCAGCGAAAAGTAAGATCTCGCCTCCAATATTGAGCCCCAAAGACAGTGCCTTGACACAACATGACTAGGTATCCGATCCAAAACTGCGGTCTAATTCTTTTCCGAAGCCTGGCGGACTCCATCTTTGGAACCTCTCCCAGTAAGACTGACATCGAAGACGGATGGGACGGTAAATCAATCAAGATATCTTATGATCGGTATCCATCGTTACCAGAAACTATTGTCAATTTACTCCAAATTGGCACTGGGGATACTGTTCTGCCTGCGCTGGACTTCCTAAGACGTGCCGGGCCACCAAGTTCCAAGAAAGACGAAATCGAGGGCCTGGTTTCCGGCTTCTTGGGCCACAAGGCCTGGCAGATACGAGAAACAGCAGCCCATACCTTATGCTCTCTTACGATGAGTAGATCTCTTGCTGAAACTATTAGGCTTCTGTCAGTGGGAACTACTCAAAGTACCAATGATCGTCATGGAAAACTGCTTGCCATCAAAGTAGTCCTAGGGCGCCGATTACCGATGGCCGGGACTCACTCAAAACGTATGTAATGTATAAATCCATAGATAGAAGTTACCAAGAATTTTCGCATAATCAGAGCTCCTAGGCTTCATTGCTGACAGCACATAGGTGAATTGTCTCAGATACTTCCAGTTTTGGTAGAACAGTCGAAGTTCGATGTTGAATATGCTTCCACGACTATCGTGGCTTCCCACCTCGAAATTTTCAATTCTGTGCTGGCATTTACTTTGGGGGTACCAACCCAAAATGCACTCTTCGCAGAGCTGAAAGAAGAGATCTGCCAATCACAGTTGCTTAAATGGAACCCAAAAGTAGAGAAGGTGACAAATAGTGCAGACATTTATTCAAGCATAAGTGCTACAGTGTCGAGAGGGCATGTATATGCTCTAGCTCTGGAGAACAATACCCAGAGCTTGCCAGATGCCCTTGAACTGGCCTCCAGGTTTGGCTCTGATGCTCTGATTGGTGCTTTGCGCTGTATCTCAGATGCCTGGAGGTCGAGTAAACTCGAAGGTCTTTTAAGTTGCCTAACCGCAGCATATTGCAAAGCCATCAAGGATTCATCGTCTCTAGAGGTTCAGAAAGCTGCCGTTGAGGGACTCTGTGATTTGTTAGACGGCAGGATGAAAGCTCCTTACACCAACGAAATGGAGACCATCAAGTCTGTTCTCAGTCTTCAGCTCAGAGCTGGCAGAGGCACGTCTAGTCCTGCCATGTCGAATTTATGGACCAGTCTCAGTGGCTGGCTGACATTCTTCGAGATAATACAACGACAAACCACAACAGCCGAGAATCTTTCACAAATTCTAAGCAGCTCCACCACACTGCAGTCTTGGTCACGAGTGTGGGTGTTTCTAGGGAAAGATTCCCAGGTATGCTACATACTCAAGTGCAGGGGCATTCGCTAATTTTCACAGGACTTCGATACTCGACTCGCTGCCGCCTATGCTGTCTCAACTTTCTATACCCACCTGGATAATTACTATGATTCAGCTGGTAACGAAATTCCGGCTGTATCCAGCCTCCTCCCGTCGAAGTTCGCGCTGTACAACATACTGAACGATGACGACTCGGACATACGTTCATTAGGAGCGAAGGCTGTCTCTATCATGCTACGCAAATCAGTGGTTCCACAGGCAGCTACAAAGGCTTTGGCAGAACGTATGCTAGATCAGAACGGAAACAGATTCCTTTCGTATGTCGTTGCTCGGATGACGGGTACACCCATTGATCAGTTAGGCAACGGCCTTGTAGTAGTCAAGCTTGAGCCCGCAATCACTCAATTCGACCGTGCGTCTCAAGTAGATAACAAGCTTTTTATCGAGGAGAAACAAAATCTTTGGATCGATGAGGTACAAGAAGCTACGATCTGGTGTAAGGTTTTTCAAATGCTGCCGCCAAAATCCTTTGGCGAGAACGACACAGATAATTTCCGTCACAACCTGATTCAAGCACTTCTCACATGGGTCACGGACTCAGTCGGGTTACTGAATAAGATCGCACGGAAAGATGGAGCAATTGGCTGGACCTCAAAACCCGAGGTCTTCGCTGTATTACTTCGCGCGATCAAATGCATCTGTTCTTTCCTGGGCTACACTTGGAAGAACATCCTGCCGTTAACCAATAAAGAGCTCGATCGTAATTCGGATAAAAACCTAGGAAACATGATTCACCCTGAAGATATTTCAAAAATTATGAAGGGCCTCGAAAGCTTCGCTAATGTCGCTGTTGAGAACGATATCCATCCGGTACTTATCAAGACGCTACTAGAACGAGACCCCCTCGATCCGAGCTTGAAGCGAGCCTGCGGTCAGAACTTCTCTCTTATTCGGAATCTGACTCTTGTCAAAGACGTCAAATCTCCCTCCACCTTCGAATCCAATTCTTGAATCATTCGCGTCTAGCAGGAACTGGTATTAAAAACGGCGGAGCTCTGCATCAACTGCATTCAGGGCACAGGTCCAGGTATATATTTGTCTCTGGCTCCCCGACCCACGAAGCGTGCAATTCGACAGCTTGGTTCCTTTTCTCTGCTACGACGCAGTTCGCCAACGCCCCACGCAACGCGAGCGGATCAAGCCCGCCACGGCAACCCTCATATTCCTTTCGAGATACTGAAACTCTTATCTACCTGACTGTCAACTCAAGCGCCTTGAAGCAATCCCGCAAGCATGCAGTCATACGTGACCGTTGTGATCATAATTCTCGTCCTGCTCTTTCTTTTCGGGGCTTGGATGTTCTTTGGCAAGTTCATTATCTTGACATTCGTAAGCATATCTTCAGTCCCATCTTCGCGTTCCAAACTGAGATTCCCCTCCAGGCTGGCCATATGTAAGGCTCCTCTAATAACCCACGCGGATTCCACGCGTCTAACGAAAATATCTAGGATAACCAACCGAGAAGCCCTTGAAATCGAGCAAAAAGAACGCGCTATCGAAGCCGAGAAGAAAGCCGTCAGACGCGCAAAGAAAGAGGAGGAAGCTCGTAAAGCAGCGGAGGAACAAGCACTCATGGAAGCTGCTGCTATCTGCCCACGATGTAAACACCACCCAGGCCCTCCAATCGCGGTCTCCGACATCACCGATTACCAGGAGTGCTGTCAACGCCACCGCGTCCGACCTGCACACGTTCGAGATATCGCCAGCACTCTCTCTGGCGTCCCCTAAGATGGATCTGCTGTCTGCTGCTGCAGATTCCTCAATACGCTTTCCACTTGGTTCTCCTTCTTTTCGGCCTCGGCCTACCAGAGGTCACCTTGCTGGGACAATATCACCGTGTGAAGGAGAGATATTTGATAAGGCTCGACTTCGAAAACTTGTGGACGGAATGTCACAGACAGTTCTCTGCGTTGGCTTCACGCTCGCCCTGTTCTCCCTCGAAACTTACTGTACTGATCGGTGTTATTGTCACGCCCTAAATACAGCCTTTTTTCTTCATCTGATCCTGCTGAGCGACGTGAAAATAAGATCGGAATTGTTTGCTCCCTCGCCTCAATAGCCGTGACCGACTCCCGTATAATGCTGCAACCTCCCTTTATCATTGCAACAGCCAGCGCCACATCACCCCGTGATGCCTGTCATCGGTGCAGCTATACGCGTTTAATTCGCGCTCTGTGTAGTGAGCTGGTCGTCAAATGCTACATGCTGCCCGGTATCTCAAAGCTAGCTCCCGCATTTCCCATGATGCAAAGGAAGCCCCCAAAGCCGAATTTACGATCGATCTTGACCGTTGCCATACCACAAACTAAGGTACACAAACCAGTTCCGATCTCGTGATCCTGCGGCGCAACGCCAGTTGACACCGCCATACATGACGTGGCCGTCGGCTATTGCATATTTTCGGGCAGCGGCTTCGAAATGGCTACTAGTACCGTCACCTACGGCGCAACTTCTACAACAACTCTCACCACCACAGTCTCACTTTCGTTTGTTGGACCTTCGTTCACAATATTCAACCCACCACCAAACACTTTGCCTGTGCAATACACAACATTCAGGGCACAATCAAACCTGGTAACTACCTACACGCCCTCGCCCCTACCAATTTTCGTTCTCACAAACGTCGTGGGAATAGCTATTAACCCTGACGGAAGTCCTCTGGCGACGCGAACGCTCTCTCAAACAGCCCCCTCACAGTCCACAAGCACAAGTAGTCCCACAAAAACTTGTGCCTACGTAACTTGGAGCTGCTTAGGCTGGAGTACAAGCAAACAAGCACTTGTCGGAACAGCCATTTCCGTGGGTGGCCTCCTCCTCATTTTACTACTTTGGTGGCTCTTCTGGTGGCGACCCCATAACGCCAAAATTCGCATCAAGCGTGGAGAACCGCCGCCAGACATTGAGTCAGGCAAGCAATCCACGAGTGTGAGAATTAGATCGAGAATAGGTACGCCTAGGAGAGAAAACCCCGAGATTCTCAGTACGTCATCACCCCCGCCTTCTCGCAGAAGATCGGGAAGTATCAAGATAGTGGCTTCGGCCCCGGTAATGTCTGAACCTCCCGCTTATAGAGTCGTCCCGAGAGAATTTTCAGCATCACGCATGCCAGCGGAGGAAAGGGTGGATATGAGTACATCTCGAGATCTAGATCCCACAGCTCTCCCGAGAACAGATGAAGGTGGATATCGAACAAGGAGTACGAGAGAGAGTAGAAACTCGCGAGAGGCCGACATATCACGGCCGGTTTCCGCCAGAAACATCGGAAAATCTGGCGGAGCCAAACACCGAGAAGATCCTGGACCTGGAGGAGAGCTTAAAGGGAGGGAAAATGAGGGCAGACGGGCCAGAGACGAGGGAGAAGCCATGGATAGACGCGATGGTCAAGGACATAGAGGACCGGATGAAGAGAACACGCAGAGAAGATTCAAAGCCAGAGTGAGCCGGGGGTATGAAGAAGAGCACGCTGTGAAAAGAAGACATCACAGTTGTAATCAGAGAGATGAAGACGGGTTTGATGCCAGAAGAGACCGCAGTCCGGGTCGAGGACCAACACATCGAGACCGAGACAGACGCCGTCCAAGGAGTGCTTCGCCGCCACCACGAGAGCGACCGAGAGACCATAAGAAAGAACAAAAAAATTCCGAAGGCAGCGGACTGAAAAAGTACCTCCCTCTACTTCCTCTCGTCTTCGGGCTTTTGCATACGTATGCTGAGCCTGATGGAGGATGGGACCAGTATATACCAGAGGAAAAGCGAAAAGGAAAGGGAAAGCTGAAGAAGTAAGTTTACCTCCTATTCAATTAATCGTTGACCATATCTGACGTTTACATCCAGAATGGCAGAAGAGACCTTTGATAAGCATCATAAGAAGATCCCGACCAGCTTTCATAGGCAGCACTCCCCGCGTCCCAAATCGGCAGACAGAGCATACCACTCCACTCGTCGACAAGGCTCTGACAGAGAAGAAAGGGACCGAGGGGGATCTGCATGGCTGCCATCTGGAAGTAGAGGAGAACAATTCGAGAGTCATACGCCACAAAGGGGAAGTCGTGACAGCCCTCCGAGCTCATCGTCGCCACCTAGACGCAGACATTCCACCCGAGATCGTGGAAGAGATAGGGGAAGGAGGCAAGGAGGATATGATGGCGCCGATGACCATGATTATTGTGACTATGTGAGAGACACTTCGCCGCGAGTTCCTTGGGTGGCTGTTTCTTACACGGAATCGACGCCAAAGGCTATGGCTCCCCGCCGTCAGCCGTTGGCGACTCAATGTCGACATGGACCGGGAATGGACCATAAGCTTAAAGACATTTCTACGCTCCACAATAGGCCGCCTACGCCGCCAGACTCAATTGTGTAGTTCGGCTGTTTTTGTTTTTTCTTAGGCGTGGAAGGCTGGCAGTCGTCAGGTAATTTTCGTAACTGGATGCGACAGTCTGGGTTTTCAAGAGCTCTGCATAAAAGTGGTAATTAGGGGCGGCAAAATTCTTCGTTTAGTCATTTCACTTGAGACAGGTAGTCATTCATGAAAAGACATGGTTGGAAGCGGCAAATTATTTCTTTCCTCCGTGATTACTGTTGAAGCTCCGATATGTTGGGCCTAGTGGTTTGGCACGGAAACGTGCGTCTGCCGAGGAGGCCAAATTCGGCGCCTTGATCAGAGCAGACCAGAGAATGAACCCCTTGAGTAACTAGGAACTAGACGCATCACCTTAATATTGCCGCGCTCTTATTACGTTTTCCCTATAGATACCCTAATATGCTGAATCCTCTAAGCGTAGCGCCGATCGATCCAAGCAGAGTTACCTGTACTCGTTTTTGAAGAATGCACTCAAAATTTTACGCCTTCAGTGGAAGATTGGAGTGATTTTGTGTCGCGGTAACAGTTAAGCACTATATATTCTAAGATATCCCAGCATAATCAGCAATGTTTCAGGGCTTTGTCACGATAGAACTGTAAGTTTCAAGCCACTCATCCTCAAGCTCGAAGCGATGGGGTTTGCAAACTACTATAGCCTCACAAAACCTATGACAACAAACCAAGCCATGTGTGCACAGAAATCAGCAACAACTGTAAAGACGACAGCATCTTCTACAACGACAGTCCTCTCTCTGTATAGAATCTATCGTGGCTCTATCTATTATCTGCGCGCTCTATTGAGCAGAATTACAAACCTGGTGTGCTGCCTCGTGTGTGTGCACCGCGGAAGGAAGAGTCGACGAGACGCACCTCACACAAGCTGCGCACCAGCAGCTGCAAGCACCGATGGAGTGCGAAGCACAGTATCAACACAAGATACATAGAATTGCGGCATATTTGCAGATGTTTCAGTATTTGCGAGCTGCGTCGGCACACATGTGCATGCTGGAGGCTAGATTTGGAGTTGGCCCTGTAAAATTTACGGATATCTCCCAGAGCCCGAAAAGAGGGCATCATCAGGGCAGAGATCTGATACCAAGGCGCAGGAAGAGATTTGGACGTGAAATTAGAGAAATTTTCTTGGTAGTAGACGGCCTTCGGGGGCGCCGACTCTGAGTTCGAGGGAGGGCTAGGGACATGGGAGGTTTGAAGCTGAGTAGCCACCGCCGGCCCAAATGACGTTGGGGAAACATACTACCGGAAGCGACTCTCGCGAGTCTAGAGAAGTATCTCAGGAAAACAAAATACTTACTGGGCATGAAGCAATAATGATGTTCGCTTCGCTCTAGGCATTAGCTTTCTTTTGATTCATGTCAACACTTAAGCGAGCCTAGCCCTCCTGAAATCCAAAGTTCGTAGAATGGAGCCGAGTCTAAGACAAAGCCTGTTTTCCATCAATACAGATCTCAGGACTCCTAAGCTCTAAGTGAGGCGATTCAGTTATTTTGTGTTTCTACTGAAATGCGTTCGAGTACGTAGGTGAGGTGAAAAGGCAGAAATAGTGCCGAGATGTTATGGTAAGCCGGAATATTTGATTTCGATTATTATTACCTTCCCAACGTACAACGCCTTATAAAGCAGCATAAAAGCCCGGCCTATCCATCTACCGTCAACAATCCCCGAGCCGTAGTCGAAGCATTCTCGTAAAAATCCCTAGCGCACCCTCCCCTCCAAAACCAAGCCCGGGCAAGCACGGTGCCACAAGCTCCTCGTCATCCTCCAGCCTCATGCTCTCAAGCACCCTCAGCTTATCCGACTCCCACGATCCTCCAGGACGAATGATCAGATGATATCAACATCCCCTTCCACGACCAAGATCCCGGTCTCCCCGTCGCCGTCCGCGTTGACAGTGCAGATGCCGTGGCGCATCGCTCTCTGCAGAAGTCCGGGAATCTCGGCGGCAAAGTTAACGGCGGGTAGGACTGTGTTTATTGCGGCGCGAACTTTACGGTGTCTATGCCGCGGTCGATTTAGACCGGCGGTGTTGAGTTTGCGTAGTTCGATTGCCAAGCTGTAACACACTGTATTTTAGGCACCCTAAGATTCAGTAATTCGTGGCCTTTATCTCCATCATATTGGATAGAGAATTTGACGACGCCAGGAAATTATTCTGGATAGAATATAATATTGATATTGTCAAGGTTTGCTAGGAGAAAAAGATTCCTCCAGTTTATGAAACCACGAATTTATACCAAAGCGTCAGGGAATATCGACGTCTTCCTTGCTTTGATGGAGGTACATATAATCTGAGATCTTTGGGTATGCAAGCATATTATGACTGTGATTTTCGTGACATAATTTGACGGCCAGATCTTAAGACTTGTGTATGCGGTCGGTATGTCTTTCCTCGACCGAGGGTGCTTTAGAGCTATTGAAGTAATGAGCTGCATCTTTGGCTCTGTATACTATTTTTCTAACTTAGATAGTCAATAAGGATGCGATATTCATCACTCCTTAATAGAGACAATTCTCATTTCACTAATCTAATCAACAATGTCTGAATTCACGGGCTTCAGAGTTTGGTTTTTGACTACAATATCAACATGAAACTCAAACGTCGTCTGAGGGCTCGCTCAGTTCTCCTGTCTCCTATAGTTAGCCTTTTGTAGTGAAGATTTCCGGAGCTCGTAAAAGAAGATGATTCTGACTCTGAACATATCGCTCTTTAACACACTCATGCTCAGACTTTGTCTTCAATTCAAAAATACAGTCGCAAGATATTTTATAGCTCTGGGAAACGTTTTGGACCCAAACTCGATTCGAGGAACTTGCGCTGTGCGACTTCAAGGAATCGGAAAATTGATGTTAGAGCTCCGGTTTCCGACATGGGGTTGATGTTGCCACAAGGACGGATCATAAGGTTCGAGGTCTCTCGAAGCTACACCCGTGGAAACCCTCGCATGGCTATAGAATTATTTACGAGTTAGACCATTACTAGCAGAAGCACTACAAAGTATTCGCGGACCCTTTGGCAACATGTCAGATGGCTCAATCCAAAACTAACAGAGAGCAGTGAACACAAGGCATAATAGAGATTAAACAGATATGGTGATGCAGTTTCTCGTTTTCAAAAGTCTGAGGCCTTCATTGTTTAGATGCCTCCATTTCAAGCTATGTATGATGTTGCAGGTGAATGTATATCACATGATAGTCACATGACGTAGTGTCATGGCGAAAGGCCTGGGCATCCTCACCAAGATATTCTCGAGTTTAGAGAACTCTGTCTCTCTTAGAATACAAGACAACCAACAACTATCGTTTGCACCTCATACTTTCTCGTGCACTCTTCTATACTACTATCAGAGGATTGCCTAGCTATATACAATCCCATTGACCTCTAGATAAGCGTATGGGGGTTTTACAGCCACCTCGAATAGCAAATTGGAAGATATACTGCAAAAGGAGCTCTTAAAGCGAAGCTTGGTATACATGAAAGAGACCCTCATCAAATACTTGACACAAGCGCTCATACTTATTACGAGGTAGGTATTCGAGTCTTCAGGACAGAGACAAGCTTTCTGATTTCTGATCTATTTATCTAACTCAAATAAAGACAAGGACTGCTGATATGGATGTGAAAATCTGATTTGGGTCATTAAGGGATCAAGAGTATATTTCCAATAATCTGTGAGACCAGTACTTGAGGCTTTAAGAATAGCACTTCCTCAAAATTCCAGGGTAAGACCAATTAAAAAAAAGGCAGTGGCAGAGTGATGGATGGTATGTCGAGTCATACTCAAAAAGTAGTCAATACCATCAATGCAAAGACCCAACCTTGCATCAGCTGAAAAGTCTGTCAAAGATGCGGTACCACTTGAATAAGGGGAAGGCGTATAAAAAATTGACTGGTAGGTTCATTGCAACTTATCATTCAAATTAATACAATAGTTGTTTTGATCTGCGGTGAAGGCGCGTGAGACAGGCAGGTTACATAACAAAGAGAATTGCAGAAAGTGCACGGCCGAGATTGTGGTCAAGGTGAACAGATGAACAGACATACTAAAATTAAGAAGCCAAACATAATTATTATATGTCTCGCTTCACTGGAGGGTCATACACAATGATGTCAAGAAAGTCAAGGAGAAGAAGGGATAACAGGTCGGAGCTCGGGCCATTTCTTGGCACCGTTTATGACGCTGGTGGTGCAATAGGCGGCTGCTGGGAATGCCCTCAGGTCCAAGCTAAAGGATTTCGGCGCCATTGACTCTAGCACCCGCCGTACTATCCACAGACGACACCAAAAAGACCTCTGATTGCTTTGATAAGCTCCGGCTGGATCGACGTGTTGCATGATGTGGAACGACGAGGATAATAACCCATACGGTACCAGCTTTGAGCGCCGTGATTCAAGCTCCTCTGCAGCAAACCCCATCTCCCCGCTTTCTCGTAAGTGCTTCTTTCTACTTGATCTTCCTGGGCTGCAAGTATGATGGAGTCTGTACTCCTGGATCAAACAGGTGGGACTGACGAAGATTGGGATCTTATAGAGCAATACACTGGGCAGCGCACTCCTGATAGCGCCAGCGATTCTGACGTGGTCCGAACCCAACAATACAGTGCCAGTGATGCTGGAAGTATTGATGAGAATGATGGATCTGAGCACGAAATCCCAAAGCGCAAGAAGGGCGGTTACGATAGTCGAATTGAGCAGATTCTTTACGAGCACCCCGATCTGCCCATCCTGATTGTGGACGCCGGCAAGAGCTTGGAAAGCGGAGGGAAATACATAGTGTATACCATCCGGACTGGAGTACGTTTCATAACAGGCGCTGGAGAAGCTTGTGCTAATGATGGGCAGGATCTGGAAGTTAGAAGAAGGTACTCTGAATTCGCATCCCTCCGAGACGCCCTCTCCCGATTACACCCTACACTGATCATGCCCCCGATCCCTGAGAAGCATACCATGGCAGACTATGCTGCTAATCCAACGAAGGCAAAGCAAGACCAGCAGATAATCGATTTGCGGAAGCGCATGTTGGCAGTATTCCTGAACAGATGCAGGCGAATGGACGAGGTCCGGAACGATGGGGTTTGGTGGAGATTTCTCGATCCAAACTCAAGCTGGGTACAGAGAATCGATTCAAACTCCCTTAAAAATTTGCTGACAATGGCAAGAATGAGGTTCTACATTCTCACCCTATTGCATCCATTCCCAAGTCCAGCATGAAGGCCCCACCACTCGACCCCGCCAACCCCTCACCAGCTCATGCATTTCTTCCAGTCCCAGCAGCTTCTGCTAGGTTGAAGGCAGCTTCGTCATCCTCAACGAATGCTCAAGGAATGCTGAATCAACCTACAGAATACGCCGCTAGTCCCTCGACCGCCGCTCATACAATTCCAGGAACCCAAATATTTGCCCGCTTCCCTCCCGACTCTCAACATCTGAGTGAGCAGCAGCTAGATCCCTACTTCATTCATTTCGAAGCATCCATTAAAGAGCTCGAGATACTGCTTACCGGGCCCATCGAGCGAGTAAACCGACGAACGCTCCAACACCTCTCGTCACTGTCTTCAGATCTGGCAGAGCTAGGCGCAAGGTTCAATGGGTTTTCGCTCTCTGAGTCGTCAACATCTTTAGCAGCCGCGATTGAGAGAGTGGGACAGGCCGTTGATTCTTCTTATCTTGCGACCGAGGAGCTTTCTGGATCATTAGGTGCTAGCTTTGCTGAACCTATGAGAGAGAGTGCACAGTTTGCTGGCGTTGTGCGAGCCGTTCTGCGCTACCGGGTACTGAAGCGTGTTCAGCAAGAAATGACAAATGACGAATTGGCAAAGAAGAGGGCACTACTGGAATCGTTGGAACGAAGCGAGACAGAGGCTAAGAGAATCGAGCAATACCTCAACAGCAGCGGCACAGCAAACTTGCCACGTCGGTCGAATTCTTCGGCTCGAGATAGAGACCCTCTCAGCACGAGACGAGAGAATAACCAAGAAGATACGGCATCCATCGATTCGGACTTCCCTCCAACCCACGGCGACGGATCTAGCCCACCGTCCGCGACACAAGGCGTGCCTGAAGACCATGCCCCTGTGCACCGCAAGAGCTCAAGTGGGAATTTCATCACTAACAAGATATTTGGTCGCATCAGCCATGCCGTACATGGGGTTGTGGATGTTGATCCCGAGCGGACGAGGAGAGATCAGATCGGTAAGACGAGAGAGTCAATCGAGCAACTGGAGCAAGCACAGGGAGCTTCCGAGCAAGATGTCCGGAACGCCAGCGCAGGTATTCTAAAAGACCTAAAGCGATTTCAGGCCGAGAAGGAAGATGATCTAAGGCGATATATGGTAAGACTCCCCTCACTTGGTGAGAATATAAGAGCTAACAATGGAAGCTCGCATATGCTAAGAGTCAAATCGAGTGGGCGAAGAAGAATAAGGAGACGTGGGAGGAGGCTAAGGCTGAGATCAACAAAATAGATCAGAATTGAGGCCTCTTAATGAATCGAGGTAATGAGACGAGCATGGGTCAGCAATCATGGATAGGGTGGCAATATTGATTCTGGTGTGTATTGTCAAAGCGACAGGAGTTATGAACAGTTGGCATGGATACCAATGACTGCTATCGCAGCAGAACTAGGTACCTTTCGTGCAGTGACTATCTGATAGACGTCAGACGGTTGAACAGCAAGAGTGAGCGAACAAGAGGCCAGCCGCAGGTACAACTCGAGACCGCCCATGAGGTATGTTTTCAAGATACAAGACATACTCACTTACATGGCTTCACTTTTGGTATTTTGTGGAACACTTTGCGCATATTTGATACTAGATTCCATTGACCTCTATACGTTTGGGAAGGTGTGAAAGAAGGGCGTTGCGACAGCCATTCTGTTAGGTGATGAGACAGGAGCCACCATCCCTCTTTTCGCATCAGCTGTATATCTTCGCCGCTTCTATCACTCAATACAACCTGAGCTCCTTACAACTCATCACCCGATGATTTTTCATGGTCCAACGCAGCATACAACATGAACGTCTATTCTGTGTCCCTTCATACACTTTCCTCTGATCAGCTTTCCAACCTCGATCTCCAACTGTTCCCAAATCAAAACTTCTTTCTTCAATCGAAATGGCACTCTGAGAATACCTATCATGCACCCGGACAAGGTCTTAGATACTGTTTCGCGTAGGACTCGTTCTCACGGGCATTGATACTAACCTTGGCGAGCATTAGAAGATGCAGAAAGAGGTCGAATTCGACTACCCGCCCTTCTGGCTGGGGAATTCGGGATTAATATAACCAAATTATGGATGCTTATCCGTCCATTTGAATGTAAAGCTAATTTTTTTGACTGAAGTACAATACAGTCTCCTCGACGATTTTAGCTTTTATCATCAGCTGGAAGTTTACCGCGATCGCTGCTACGAAAGACGAACTGGTTGCAAGCTCTTCTGGATGCTAGGCTTCATAGTATTTGCATTTATCGTCTCCTTGATTGATTTCTCACACGCCTATTCTTGATCTCAATCCTGCTAAGGCCGTTGTACTCCCGAAGAAAGAAAGGAGTGTAAGGACAATGTGACAGCCGTGAAGACGTTGAACTATTTCAGATTCGTGTTTGCAGGAGTTGTATTCGCTTTCAACGGCTTGTGCTCTCTGAAATTGGTGCTGAAGTTACAAGCAAATAGAAAACAGCTGCAACAATAATACTCAAACTGCGTCGCCGGCCACCATGTAGCTGAGTTGCGAGGACTTGAGAATCATCTTAATTCTGATGCTGGTGTAGCTAGTACAACCCAGCGTCACGTTTCGTCGAATCAGCCAACAAAATATGAGGGCCTGCGATGGAGGCAGAGTGTACGGTAACGGAGGTGGAGGCGACGATCCAAGCGATGGCTTAGAGGTGTCCCTAACATTATTTCGTAAGTTTAAATCCTGCAAATTCCGCTATGGGTTCAATGAAACCAGGTATTGGAGGATTGTGACATTTACAAGAGTAATGATATCATTCCCCTCATTCATCTATTTCTTGATGGAATTTCTCCACATCTGTCTTGTTCCTGGGACAAATGACGAGATAGCCAAATAAACTCACAGACTTCGAGCATCTATAAACCAATTGAAATTCCTATCGCGCCAGTCTTTGTAGGATGTTGCCTCGGGAACTCGTGTGATTGACTTCTCCAACAGAACGACCAAGTCGGATTCTTCATCAGGGTAGACATTCTCGTATTTCCTTCCATCAAAGTATCGCGTCCAGCCCTGTGACCAGAAACACTTGATAGCCAGTTCCAAATATTCATATTCAACAAACAAATCTTCCATTCCCAGATATCGCTCTCCTTTCAGAGGCATATGACTTATCTGCTCAGAAACCTTCACCAATGCTTCCTTTCTGAGCTGTAAGATACTGTACAGTTGCTGGCACCATGCCCCTCCCATGGACTCATACGCTTCTTGCTCGTCTTTCTGATCTTCTACCCAGGCGAAAAACTCGAGGACACCCTCATTCACAAACTCATATGTGGCGTCAACTTTCAGGTGCGCTTTTTATCGTTCCTTACTGGGTGCGAGCTTGGTGAGAATTGACACACCTATAGCTGGGTTGGGACACCAACGCTCAAAAGAATCGTTGACATATGACCCGTTCTTCAAGTTCTGGTGAGGACGTTTTCTTGAACTCCTTTTGCGTCAGGTATCGAAACTGAAGCCAAGGATCGCGCCGGGGATTAATAGTTTGATGAATTTGAGGACTGGCATCCAGATATCTTCTCCAGCCATCTTGTGTGTGTGAAAATTATTGAATTGGATGGTATTTGTAGATTAGAAGCGACAGATTGCCAAAAGGTAAACAATGAGACGATTTAAGTCGAGAGTCCTACGTATATTTAAGTATGCGTCACAAAATCAAATATCCAGACTGCAATGGCAAGCTAAGTGAGACCTCGTTACTGTGTCAGTACTAGTATGTGACAGCAAGTCCAAACGTCTGTACGTTCGGTCGAGAGCGACGCCAACTAGATACTGGCTTCGCTTATCAACGACATCAACATAAATGGAGTTCACTTGCTGAGACATACTAGGCATCACTCAAGCAAGAAGTGGAAACCAAGACTCAAGATTCCAGGACCCGACGAAAAAGACCTTGAGGTCATGGCCATCACTGTACAAAACAACTTACAAGCTAGATCACCGGCTTTGTGGTTTCTTCTACACTTCAAACATGGACATAAGAAGAGCTCAGTTAGCCGAGGCTCCTTCTTTTCGTCGGTGGTGTCATGACTATCTGTCCTTCTTGTTGTCGAATGATTATTTTGCCTAATCTATCTTTATTGTGAATGTTTAAAAAAAATAGGTGACTGCTTAGTAAAGATTTTATTGCAAATAATTTAGTTATCAAGTTTTCATAAATCTGAAAAGTAAAATAAATTTTTAAAACGCTGTACCAGTATTTCCTGGCACTATGCTGGCATTATCAATGCCGTCATGTTACAATTTGATATGTATTCAAGAGGGAAACGTAGAGATACTTGATCAAGCCGTCTCGAATACCATTTTGATAATTACAAGACGATCTACAGGTCAGACTAAAAGACTGGAGGAGGTGACCCCTACTATTGAAGAGTTTCAAGAACTCAGTATGTGCAGGAAAAGGAAAATACACGGGCAAACACCGTATACGTTCAATTTCTTGGTCATTTCCATTGGCTCGACCCAGGGTATGTGCATAGGGCGACTTTTACCCCGGATTTCGCTAGGGAGATGACGTATGGCATTCCGAGAAGTGCGATTAAGCTTTCGACCCCCTCCTTCTCCGCACATCCATCAACAAACCCCGGTGAGTTACTGATAGTCAGTTTAGGATTGCATTTACGCTTATTGTCGGAGGTTTGGACCGCTTGCAAGTCAAAATGTCGAATTTCAACTACAACAGCCAGCTTGTAAGTAGTTCTTGGAGCCTTGCTTTATCCAAATTCGAAACTCATTGACACGTGAGAATTCAGTGCTGTTCATACTGACAGCTCTAGGATGCTTTCTCTCTTTATCACAGAGTTCAGGAACCTTCATCTTCCGCTCCAGACGGAGCTGGCCTCCCAGCTCTCGGCCACGCTTTGGCAGGCTCAGCTGGCACCGCCATCTCCAACCTCTCTCTCTATCCACTAGACCTCGTTGTCACTCGTCTGCAAGTCCAGAAGTCTCTTCGAAAATCTGCAACAACAGCAGATGAAGGAGAATACAAAGGAGTTTTCGATGCGTTCCAGCAAATCTATAAGAAGGAGGGGGGTATGACAGCGTTCTACAGTGGAGTTCTGCAAGATACTGGGAAATCAATTGTGGACTCTTTTCTGTTCTTCCTGTTCTACAACTACCTTCGAACGAATCGTCTGCAAAGAAGAGGGAATCATACCACGCTACCAGCTTTTGACGAACTGGCTGTCGGAGCCCTTGCTGGTGCGGCATCCAAGCTCTTTACCGCTCCGATTTCAAATATTGTTACACGGAAGCAAACAGCATCGATGGTTGCAGCTCGCTCTTCTTCACCTGTCGCCGATCTAACGGTATATGACATCATATCGAAGATTCGCTCTGAGAAAGGAATTCAAGGTTTCTGGTCAGGCTACTCTGCCCAGCTGATCCTGACCCTGAACCCAAGTCTCACATTCTTTCTTTACGAGACTTTCAAGCGCATGCTCCTTCCACGTTCCAAGCGTGATGATCCCGGGACAACAATCACTTTCTTCATGGCGGCTTTCAGTAAAGCCATCGCGTCAGGAATCACATATCCTTTCGCACTCGCCAAGACTCGCGCTCAATCATCATCTAAGCCACCAGTTGACAAAAAAGACGCCAAGATCGTGATGGAAGAAGTAGAAAAGAATCGCAACAGATCCGAAGCTGAGAAGGCAGGGGAAAAAGCGACGATGCTAGCCAAGAACAACACTGTGTTCAACACCGTCGTCAATATCTACCGTAGCGAGGGGGCAGCTGGTCTGTACGAAGGCGTCTGGGGCGAAATATTCAAAGGTTTTCTCAGCAATGGGGTTACTATGACCATTAAAGAAGCAGTCCACAAGCTTATCATACAAGCGTACTTCGTCATCTTGAAAGCGCTCAGCAGATATCCAAGTCCGTCTCATCTAAGAAAAGAAGCTGGCGATGCAGTAAAAGACGCGGGGGAGAAAGCAGGTCAACAACTTATTGATGCTAAGGATAAGAGTAGCGAGTTGCTCAAGGTAGGATATGAAAATTTCGCTGAGAGCATAGGCCTCACTACGGAGCGGGCTGCGGTTATGAGAGACAATGCGACAGAAGCTGCGAAGTCGGCGAATGATTTCACCAGCAAGGAAGCGGGTAATCTGCTAGGTAATGCGCAGGATATGCTAGGCGGAAAGATCGCGGAAACTGGACATAGTCTGAATACTGCAGAGGTCAAGAAGATCAAGCACGAGTAGTGGAGAGCTTTGAACGAATATTTGATACCACGTTGAATCACACGATGGGGTTTGCTAACGACAGTTTGGACTTTGAAGGGGATGGAATCTCCAAAGGAAAATCAACTGCTCTATTCCTTTTTTGAAATTGTAGTCGTCAAAGGGGAGTATCGGAGCGTTGCGCTTCGATATGCCAAGCGAGTCTACCAAGAGTTGTTTTTTCCAAGTTTTCAAACATACCAGCAATAAAATTCGAGAACTTTTATGATCTAGAGGTAATTTCACCTTGCAATGAGTTTTTATTACTTTCCTACCATGTAGAACGATCCTCTCAAACCGCGTCAGAAACCGAACATCGCTTAGCCCCTGAGCCAGAGCAGAAGCGAGCCGACCCCATCTAAGTTATATCTTAAAACAGACATCAGTTCCAACGTTCTTACTCTCAATGTGATAATTTTCGATTTCTCTGCATGAAATGATAAATACTCCTAGCATGCTGTCAAAAAGATACCTCATCGGTTGTCTCCATTGTATCGGGATGCGTTACTAGGGAGTGGAAGGCTTTCCAACCTATCCGTATGTAATACTATTACGTGATTCAATATTCAACGGTTCTGAATCATTTCATTGATCCGGTAAATTAATCTATAGATATTAAACGAATAGCTGATTCATGTAAAGCTGCGATTACGCCACGACCCGTTACCAGCTCTCCCAGCAATTACCCTCATCACCAGCCACTCAGAAGCCCTCTCAAAACCGGTATCTCCTGACCAACCTTATTGGTAAGACCGAATATTTTCGGGCCCTTTGAAAAGTTTGCGGAATCCTCGTCTCCGGTAGCTTCGGCAAGGATACCGTCCGATTTTTGAATTTCGACATGGTCAAGAACGCCTTGAAGCAAGAAGATGGGACGTTGACCCCGGCGAGAAACATACTAGCGGGGATGACCGCTGGGCTTTTGGTTTCTATATGCGGTGTCACTCCTACCGAGCGGGTAAAAAGTGCTTTAATAGACGATGCACGCTCGTCTCGGGTTTACGCGTCTACGCCTCATGCAACACGGAGCATCATCCAGGAGAACGGCCTCAGAGGCCTGTACCGAGGGCTAACCGGGACAACTATAGAGCAAGAGAGCGCAATCTGCTTCCATATGGGGAGCTACAACGTCCTCAAGGACTTGGAAGTCAAGCACGGCGTCGGTTAGAGCACGGCTGTGAACTTTGGGAATGGCACCGTGGCGGGGTTGTGACGACCCTCTTGAGCCACCCGTTAGATACAATCAAGACGAGGAGCCAGAGCGCAAAGACGACGACTACGATGCAAGCTGTCGCTGGGATGTGGAGCGAGGCTGGGGCTAGGGAATTTTGGAGGGGGGCGGTTATGAGGTTGAGTCGGACTGTGTTTGGTGGTAGTGAGTCTCTGTTTATTTCTCGCTTTTTTAGGGAAGGGGGTTAATTCTAAGGGTTTTATAAGACTAGGGATGTGTACAAACGATTTTTTTATTCGTGTATTCATATGTGACAAAAAATGGAGAAATAATGGTGTGACACAAGGATTTTGTTCACGACCGTAGAAGCCGTAGCGAAGGTATTGAGCCCACTGTCTTGTTGGCAAGTAGTTTAGGCATTACCTGCTGAGATAATCCTCTTGTCTTCAAATTGACTATATTACTCTTCGCGGCCAGTAGGTAGAGTTGTAATCTATAAACTGATGCAATCTGATTACAAGCAGTAAATTTCAAAATCCCGTTCTATGCTAGTCTCTGAAGTACATTCTGTACAAATATAATACGTCTCTTGTTATTCAGCATACTCTTGGTTCCTCAAGAACCTACTTATTTGGATGCAACTAAAATAAAGACGATTAACCTTCGCAGTCTGGCACCGTTGATATCAAGAATTTACATATGTAAACCTTCCAAGTTGGAGACAATAAGCCAAACTAAATTGCACTTGGCAATTCAATGAAAACTGGAACGAGTTTAGTATTCTTGCATCATGACTAAACTGGCCAGAGAGAGTAGCTAGGTGACTTTTGGGCCAGGTGGTCTGATGTGCTTGGAAAGCACTCAGAAACGCTCAGAGGGCTCTGGCTCTTTATCTATTGTCTTCTCAAGAAGAAATTCTGTTCTCTCGAAGATCTTCTTGATCTGGGACGCGTCCAGAGAATGGTTTACCAAGTTCATAGAGAGACGCGGGATGGCGATCTCAATTTATTATGCAGGCTTGATAAAAACTACCAGCGGAGTGTACCAGCTGGGGATCATTTCAGAAAATGCACTTGAAGATCTAGTTGATACTTATAACAAGCGCCTTCATCAACAATCTATCTAAGTTTCATTCTGTGGTTCCCTTTGAAAAGCTCCAAGTGTGCGTTGGATTGCCTGTGATCTAATCAGCCAGAGGGATACAGCGCTTTTTTCTTGATGACTTACTACCATTTATATGCACGTAAACACCTGGGAGACAACCAGGCAGATGTCAGCGGGGCCTCCCATATCAAAAATAGCAAAAACCAAGCCTTTGGCTCCTGCATCTTTGATCACTTTGGCCAGATCTAAATCGTCAACGAGTTCGTAGACATAATCATAGATCTTGAGTCTGCAATCGCGATCCAGTCTGTGAAAGTGGCCAAAAGCTAACGTAGGAGTTAACGCTATATGTGAGCAACTATCTTACCAAGCTAGTGACTAGGCCTTGCCTTCTCTGGTCGTACATGATCTAATGGAGAGGTATGGACTCAGCGAGGAAATGATACCCATACGGTGGCTTTGATGTGGTGGTGTTTTTTTGGTGTCAAATTATAGAAGAAGCAGAGTTTCAAATCGAGCTTGAGCATACATGATGTTCGGTAATTACAACATTGTGATTATAAGATCCGTGATTAGGCTACTGCTATAGGCCCCCTAATTCAGCACTGGAAAGATATCCCAACCCGATCAACCACGTTGACTCCTCCGCTTGCAAAACCTGTACCTTCGCACTTCAACTCAACCAAGCCAGGCCTGATCTTCTCCTTATCTGCCTTCAGATCATCACTACCTTTTGTAGTTTTTGCTTTCTTTTCTGTCAGGTCAGTCTCGCAGACATAGCAAGCCACTGCGTTGTGGTCAACCTCTGGCGCGTGAGGATCATGCACTCCTGTAGGAGTCATGAACCTTGACACGCAGCTCTTGCACAGGACATGGCCGCAGGGCTTAGCAAGCATTGCCTTGGAAGTGTTGCTCAATACCTTCTTGCATGCAGGGCAGATTCGCTGACTGGTCTTAGTGGTAGTTGCATCTTTCTCCTCCGTGAACTTGACATCAACCAGTGCGTGCAGCGAATAATTATGCGGCTTGGTAGCCTGGGAGGCAGGACAGACAGGTGACAATTTTACTTTCTTTACTACTGTGTGCAAAGTGTTGTTGTTATTGGACGAGGGGGTGATGGAAGGGACCCAGAAAGAAGGCAAAGTTTTTTTTGATGCCTTAGATAATATTGTCAGCATAAGAGGCCAAAATTGATTCAGAGCACGTACCTTCTCTTCATCAATAGCCTTTCTTGCCTTTGACCTCTCTTCTCGAGCAATTCGGAGAAGCTCATCCTCATCCAGCTCAAACTTTCTCTTTTCTCCCCTCTTTCCATCTTCAGCATCGTCATCAATAATGATCTTCCCGCCCTCTCTGCCATAAGTATTTTGGTCAGCTGAGCCACTTTTTTCTTCCAATCCCATTTGGACCCTTTCGAAGTCTCGTACAGCTCTAGCTTTAGCTTCGGCATCCTCTCTCTCTCTGTCACCTTCTGCGTCTTGTTCATCTCTTCCCCTGGCTCTCTCCAGCCGCTTGATCTCTTTCTTTTGTGAAAGAATGTTGCTCAAAGCACACTCCTTGCAAAAGATATCGCCGTGTAAGCAAGACACAGGCGAAACAGCTGGCTGGAGACATAATCTGCACGAGGCAAACGGCAGGAATGAGTCCCTTGAAAGGCGAGCCGAGGTAGAATTCCAGGCAGATTTGGCAAGTCCACGTTCATGAGAAGTAAAAACCGCCCGAGATGTATTGCGCTTGCCTGTCATTGTTAGATTCAGAATGTAAATACAGTTTCGAGTAGATTATTGCGCTTACTATGAGACATGGTGAAGCCTGAGAAAGAGAGTGCCTTTCCCAAGGCAAAAGGCCTAGCACGAAAGATGTTGATGATCTGGCAATCCAATAGCTGGAAAGACTTAGCTAATATTTCCCAGCATCGCCCGGTTACGTCGATGATGCTGCACAGTAGAGAAAACTGCAACTCTCAAAATGCCAATCTGAGTAGGAGAGAGACTGGTCCTTGCATACCTTGCGGCGATGACAAAAGAGGAGCTATTCGAGAATACTCGAAAACAAAATTGGCAGAGGGGACTGGGCTCTAAATAATCTCAAAATTAGAGAGGTGGGTATATCGGAAATTTCGAAGAGTTATGGAACTGTTGTTTGTCGAGAGAAAAGTTGTATGGGGTGGAAGGCAAGCTCTTTTATAGGTTGGTCTCGCTTGGCAGGTTGGAATTGACCACCCAAATTGAAGTTATTCGCTTGCAAGCTCGCCTGCCCAGACAATATGTTGTTTGAGTAAGAAGCTTGCTTGCCTGACAAGAGTGCACTCAGGACGTGTGCGAGTAGCAGTTTTTTAATGAATGTCGATACTTTCGGTGACTATCTCAAAGCTCTGCAGTCCAATTGCGGGCAAATATTGCATCTTTCACCAGTATAGTAGTAGTGTATTACCAAGAAGATACACAATCTCCAGAGCGAGCACACAGACAATATGTGAAAGAAAATGGAAAAATCCGCTATATTTCCAGCTGAATGTCGTTGGAACAGCATTGCGCCAAGCCGGTCCGGCCAAATACATTTTCCGGCTTTCCATAAATGCCCTTTCCCTGCACTTTTGATACGTCACTTGTTCAGCCAGACACTATCGCGGTGTCAATTTGCGCAGTCGCCTTCACTTTCATTAATTACATGGCAGACGTTTTTCCTCGTATCTTATGTTGAAACTTTACTCCCGCGCGACGGCGCCATGTCTTCTGCAAAACCCTCGCCACCCTCGAATCCTAGCCTGCCATGGCGCTTCAGCAGTGCACTCATTATGGGTTTGACAGGCTCCATCTCGCGGGGCTTCTACTATGGACTGAACTATATGGAAGTCATTGGGTTGGATAACTTCATAGAGACTCTAGACAGGAGGAGAGATGTGGGGGGAAGAGATAGGGGGCTAATAACTGGTATGTTTGTTTTCTTGGAGTATTAGATAATAAGGCTGACAAAAATTGCGTAGTTTCAAATCATGTCAGCGTGTACGTTGAATGCCTCGAAAATCAACCCCTAATCTGAATGATGCTTATGGTGTACCCCCCAGAGTGGACGATCCCTTGATTTGGGGTGTACTGCCTTGTCGCTACGCTTTTAATCCTTCAAATCACCGTTTTAGTCTAGGGAGTTATGATATCTGTTTTCAGGATAGGTGAGGCCTCCGATGGTAAGTTTACATGCCCAACTCGCTGACTGAATTTCTCTTGCAGATTTCTTACTGCTTTTTTCAACTATGGCCAAGTCCTTCCCACCCATCGGGGCGCGCATTCTGCGCATGGTGGCCTTTTCCAGCCCGTTATGACCCAGGCAATCCGACTGCTTTCCTCTCAGCCGTTCGCAAGGTCCCCAAGTTCTCATACCGTAACCGATGAGGCGCTAGACCCGTTCACAACTGGGTCTCTCACCTACAGTACAAACGGGGTGGATTCCTTTCAAGCTCCTTCGATATACCCGTCTCGCAGACACTCGTGGATCCACATATTCCCAGAAGGCCGAGTGCACCAGCATCCTGCAAAATCTTTGCGCTACTTCAAGTGGGGGATCTCGCGCCTTATTCTTGAATCTGAGCCCCTACCTGAAATCGTTCCAATCTTCATTGACGGAAATCAAGAAGTGATGCACGAATCCCGAGGATTTCCAAGGTTTCTCCCAAGGGTCGGAAAGAAAGTCAGAATTGTATTTGGAGAAAGTATGGATGGCGAGGAAGTCTTCGGCGAACTGAGGGAGCGTTGGAAGAAGCTGGTAGCCATACAGAAGGAGGCATTGGCACGGAGAAACCTGGAGACGAATTGGGAGATGGGCGAGTTGACCGACGGTCTGAAGTATGGGACAGAAGCGGTTGCGCTAAGGAAAGAGGTCACGATGAGAATACGCATGGAGGTGCTAAAGCTTAGGAGGAGTTTGGGATACCCGGACGAAGATCCGAAAGAAGGTCTGGTAGAAACGTGGATAGAGGAGGGAGAAAAGGAGACGGGCAGGATGAAAGACGGTAGCTGGGTGGGTGATCCCTGATGTAAGTTAAGTTGTAAAAAGATCACGTTGTACGACTACTCCCGCGGACAGATGAACAAAGGTATAGAATCACAGGTCGTTGGAGACTAGTTGATGCCTACCGAACATGTTTTGGAGTTTCGGCCGGTCGTCTCGAACAGGCTCGGCATCAATGATGATTTCATAAGCCACTAGGCTTATCCAAACTTTCGAAGACCTGAGTCCAGTCTTCTTCAACACTCGGTTCTAATCACCTTGTGTTCGCTCCGATTTCAACCATTACACGTGATGAATTCTAGACAGCTGAACTTCTTGGCTTCATTGTGATGCCGGGCGTAGCTACGCCGTTGCACACTGGTCTACTATCTACCAAACTAGTTTCATCGATCTGTGGAGTGTCTATTTGATCAGGTTGCTCTACAGCTCAATGTAGGCGAGTCAATTCGTCAAAGTGCAGTTCATCGCAGTTCATCGTAGAAAAGAATGATTGGGCCAAGTAAGTCATTTTGCAGAACCTCTACAGTTGACCGCGAGGAAGAGCCTGAGATAATCAGGTTTTGGAACGATGAAGTAGTAGGCATCATTGCCCATCCACCCTTTATACAGAGCCGAGTTGGTAATCTCCGCGAACATGAAAAGTCGGCCTAATCCTGGATAAAAGAGCCATTGGGTTCGGTTTGGACGAAGCAGATCTGGAGATAACCAAGAAAGTGAGGGAGTTGGCGAGAAATGACCTGGAAGATGAGCCATGTGGAGCTGACACGACTCAGGGGCAAAGGAGTAATTCCGATTTCGGGGTGTAATTCAGTGGAAACGATAGAAGGGGCTTGCGTTATTAGTGGGAAAGTTCTGTCGGCCGAGGAAGTCAAGTTTCCCGGGGAGACGTGTATGCTCAAGGCTGTTTCTGGTCACTTTCAGTTCCACATGTTCAAGCAAGGAACGATACCTAGGTTTCGTACCTTTTCCCGTCAGCAGAAAATATCCTATAAAAATCGTTTTTGGCGAATTGGAAAATGACATGCTGTGCAGAAGACATGAGACGAGATCATGGCTTCCTTCTTTGATCGACTGCCTCGATGACTTGCTTTAGCCACCAGGCATGTATCCGCGGATCTCCCGTCAACTCTGGGTGAAAACTCGTCCCAAAGACGTTCGCCTGACGGACGGCAATGATGTCTCCAGCGTCAGCATCTAGCATCTCTTTCGTGGCGTCGTCTTTGATCACTGCAGCACGCCCGGGTAGCGTTGCCATAATCTCGACATGTCCCAAGTTAATTTTCTTCGCAACGTCTTGATCGATCGCTCTTGAAGGTGCGATTACCGTGTCATCCATCTTGGCTTCTCTCTCCTGAATGCCGGATACGGTTGGTAATAACCTCTCCACGATTGGGGCCCGTATAAAAATTGCTCTGAACGGAGTCTTATTCGTACCAGCATTCTCTCCGTCAACCTGCTTGAGGAATGGAAGGTCTAGATTAGCCTCAAAGCTCTCAATTTGACGTCCGAAGTGGTTGCGGTTGACCCGGACATCAAGACCACCGATGAGCTCCTGGCCGCCTTTTTTCGTCCTATTTGCAGACTCGGCAAGCAGTATCAAACCTGCACAAGTCCCCCATGTTGGTTTCCTTGTAACCCTGTTGCATGTGAGTACCAGCGGGTTTTAAACCAAGAAGAATGGCTCACTTGACAAAATCCCGGAGAGGCTCCAGTATGTTTGACCTCTGTGCCACCAGCGATATAGCTGTGCTCTCTCCTCCAGGTATTATCAGAGCATCACATGAAGCCAGTTCCGCCTCCGTCCGAACCTCTTTGAATATCCACTCTCTTTCTATCATATTCTGAGCGGCTAATCTCTGAGCCGCTTGTCTCAGTAGTTGCACATGTTCGTTGAAAGCTCCTTGAAGAGCCAGTACTCCCACGATCACTGCATCACATTCAGTCGCACCCATGGTGATCAGCGATGTGTCTGGGGTTAAAATCCTGGTATGGTTGATCACTCCTTGCACGGGTGAGAAATCTTCGTCTGGTGACGTTTTCTCCCAGGCGGCCTGCCGGTCATCAGAACAACCTTAAATCCCTAGCGGCTCGGCAATTCTGACCACCAAAAAAAGCACTCGAGCCGTCTCCACCGATTCTCAACATAATTGCCCCGTCATCATCCCGATCCATGCTCGCTCTCTCCCCTCCGCGAGAGGGTTCCAAGAACTGTCTAGAATCCTCACAGAACCTCTAGGTTTCCGCGACATCGACATGCCAAGTATCATCTTCTATCTTGGCGCCTTTGGCATTGGCTACGTCGCGCTCACCGTCTGTCTCTTCGTACTGTCCTCACGATTTCCTATCGCTGGCTTCTTCGGCTTCCTTCTCGCGTCGTATGCCTCCCTCATCATCTCCGCGTCCTACGGCGTAATTGTCTCGGTTTTTTTGCGACTACTAGGGCAGGGCAGGAGTTCACAATGGGCCACTGCGCGATTCTTCAAGTACGTCATGCGGTTCACTACTGGCATCACCTTCACAATCGATGATCCAAATGACTACCTTACCACGACACGGCCTGCGGTTTTCATAGGTCCTCACCAGTCCGAGTTGGATATCTTGATGCTCGGCTACATATTTCCCAAATGGTGCTCGGTCACTGCGAAGAAATCCCTGAAGAGCATGCCATTCCTTGGGTGGTTTATGTCCTTGTCCTATACCGTCTTCATCGACCGGGCCAACTCCACGAACGCGAGACATGCTATGGCCGGTGCCTCGGAGGAAATCAAGAGGGAGAAGCAGAGTGTTTACATGTTTCCCGAGGGTACAAGGAGCTACGCGAAAGAACCGACGCTGCTACCTTTCAAGAAGGGCGCATTTCACTTGGCGGTACAAGCGGGTGTTCCGATCGTACCTGTGGCAGTTGCCAACTATTCCGACGTCCTTTACGTACCAGGATGGAAGTTCAAGACTGGAAATATTGCCATCAAAGGTAGAGCTTACGCTTCTGTCCCGTGCGCAGCTCACTGACGCGATTAGTCTTAAAACCAATCGAGACGAAAGACCTGCAGCATGCAGATGTCGAGGATCTGACCCGCGACACCCGAGAACTGCTGCTTCAGGAGATCGTTGCATTGACAACGAAAGCGAGATGCCATGCGATTGCGATGCCGGCAGAGAACTCTGCGAATGGTGCTGTGAAGGCGAATGGCTTAGGAGCGATCTTATCATGAGAATATTTAATGGTGCCTTTTTATTCATGGCTGCAGGACCGAGGCTTAATCGAAGCCCCATCGGGCATGGCGCTGGTACACAAAAGCACCCGGAGGTGCATGCTTGGAGAGTGGGAATGCCTTACAGGAAGCAGGTATACCCCACAGATGGGAATAGAGGCATCGATATTATGAAAGCTCTCTCACAACAGGTCTTGCGAAAATCCCTTTTCACGCCGAAGTCTCGGCATCGCCCCATTCTGTTGACGCATTTGCTTTTTCTTGCAGCAAGCGGTCTGGGACCTGGGTGAAATCTTTGGCTCGCCGAAGTCTTGCCCATGTCCAACTCTCCAACATTACGAAACCTGGCCCTATTCGATTTCCAAGTGAGCCCCAAATATGAGGATCACAGCATGATGTCAGCAGACTTGCCAGCGATCATTCCAGGCCGCCCAGGTGAGCATGTACTGCACTTTCATTCAGTGCCAACATGGGGCCCGACGGTACAACTCAGCGAACGTGCGCCCCGTTTCCAGCAAAGTTCTGCTGAAGAATCCAAGTGCGCAGTAGGTGAAGTACGAGCATGTCTACGAAGCTCGAAGTCACCTCCATGGGCAGCTCAGACTTGTTCCCGACGCTCTCCGAGTCTCCGAGGCCTCCGGGGAGTTCCTCTCCAGGGAGGGGAAAGACTTCGCTCGCTGACATGCCCGAACTGGGCCGAGTCGCCGTGGTAACTGCCGCCAGCCTGCTTCTCTTCCCTTGTTATCCTCGCTTGAAAGCTTTTGGTTTCTGTGTTCGGGAGCAGGTTCGACCTGATAACGCTGCTACCTCGACCCCGCCGCCGAACCCCTGCTTACAGCTACCCCGATGTTGCCTGCGCAGGTGGAGCTCAGGACCTGCCAGTTTGATTCTCAATTTTTTGTTATCCCATCCTCAAATCGGCCTCCAACCCATACCATCTGGAGATTAGTTTTCCTTTTTAGGCTTCACATAATCTAGCACAGAGGTAGTCAGTAGCGGAAGTCA
The DNA here is from genome assembly GCA_024741835.1 of Diplocarpon mali. Lineage (NCBI taxonomy): Eukaryota > Fungi > Ascomycota > Leotiomycetes > Helotiales > Drepanopezizaceae > Diplocarpon > Diplocarpon mali. Next base: position 53,581 of record JAENRP010000131.1, on the reverse strand, counting down.
GAACAGTAGCAACATCTTGGAAACGACATTTTGCACGACTACGTGATGTGATAACCAGTCCTCAAGTATACGGTATCGTCATGGCGCCCAGCACTCGTATCTTGCGACTCGGGAGGTCGGTAGCTTCGCAAGGGGCAGTTTCGCTTCTGGAAGAAGCAGCAGCAGCAGGTATGCCTGACAGGCCAGGGGAGAGTTGGGCTTAGCCGTCGGTGTGCCGTGCGGCCCGACGGCGTTACAACCGGGTTTCGGCCCGGGGCCGGCAGCCGGTGCCCGCCCCGTTGCCGAGCGGGCCGCGAAGCGCCCGCAGGCCCCACGCTCGCCGGCTCAGCGGGCGGGGAGCCATCCAGCCCACTCGCTCTCGTCGCAGGCGGCCGGTCGGGGGCTCGTCGAGCGAAGGGGGGGGGGGGGGAAGACGAGCCGAAGGAGAAGAAGAGCAGGAACCGCCAGCCCGCGGGCGCGCGGCGAGCGCAGACCGGCGCGGATCGAGGGGCAGCGACGCGGGCGCAGGGCGGGGGAGTTGGAGCGCGCTCCCGATCTCCTTTACAGCCGGTCCGTCGTACGACATCGCACCGGGCGGCGTATTCGCTCCGGCCCCGGCAGCAGCTCCCATCTCTCGTACGAAGATCTGCGTCTGCGTGTGCGCCGGTGTCTGGGTCCAGAGCCAGGATGCGCAACCCCTACTCTCCTGCGTGTCGGGGCCGGCTTGGCGCGCCTTGATGTTACCGGCTCCTCTGTCGGATGGTAATTGTTTAGTTGTGAGTGGGTGTGTTTTGATGCGTATGTGTATGTGTATGTGCATGTGTATGTGTATGTGTATATGTGTATTTGTGTATCGATATATATATATATATGTATATACATACATACAACATACATACAACATACATACAACATACATACAACATACATACAACATACATACAACATACATACAACATACATACAACATACATACATCATACATATATACATGCACACATATCCCTATATCCACCCTCCATACCGCAAGCGCCCCGAGAACGTCCCACGGGCCAGAGCGAGAGGGGAGGCCCGCTGACGAGGGCACGACGGAGCCGCGGCGGGCGGGCGCGAGAAAGCGGCCACGCTGTCCAGACGGGCGAGCGTCGCCGGGCAGGCAGGGAGAGAGCGAAATCTCCAAGGAGGTTCGGCGCCGATCCGCGCGACGGGCCCTGCACATCGGAGTGCCCTGGGCGTGCACTAGTCAGGGGCGCCGTGGCCGTGGACGAGCGCTGTGGGGTCTGGGGCCGGTGGGATGAAACGGCGGCTGATGGGGGAGGGAGAGGGGGAGGGAGAGGGAGAGGATGAGGAAGAAGAAGAAGAAGAAGAAGCGAAAACAATACTGATATCGATGCGTCAGGTGAGAGATAATCCTCGCCTCGTCACGGGACCGCGAACAGAGCCAGGCCAGACCAGACCAGACCAGACCAGACCAGACCAGACCAGACCCAGACTAGACCCAGACCCCGAAGCCAAACCCGTGTCCTCGTCCTCGTCCTCCTCCTCGTCCTCCCGGCGGCCGCCAAGTCTCAACGATTCCACGGGCCCATGTCCGTTTACTGTATTTCCGGCTCCTGCTGCACATCCGGCACGAGGACTGCACTTGCAGCGTCGGGGGGTCAACCGGATTATGTCATCCACGACCCACGCCATCCTGGGCCGAGCGAGCCAAACGAGCTCTCTCCCTCGCCAGCTGGCCAATCAGTGTGGGAGGAAGAGTGGGGGGGGGGCGAGCGAGTCGTATCATGCATGCAGGTGCTCTGTCCTGGGCTCGTGCTCGGGACGGTGAGGTGTTAGCGCAGACCCTTATTGCAGATCGCGTCGCACCTGCTGCGGCGGCTGCGGTCGCTCACNGAAGGGTATTTGACATGTGGGCGGTCTGAGATCTGAGGACATGCGTGCTGGGGCCTCGGAGGGCTTCGTCGGTCGGCGCGTGCAGAGCGGGGGAGCCGGTGGGTTTCTTCGTCTCTCGCTCCTTTCGCCGAGGCATTCGTGGCGGGGCGTTGTGGGTGGTTGGGTTGGTTGGTCACGTGGCGATTGGGTGGGTGTGGTGGTTGTTGGTGCGGCTGCGGAAGATGGTTGGCGAGAGCACGTGTCCCGGGCTGGGGGAGGGGGTGGGTATCAGTCTACCGGGATATAGTTGGGACTATAGGACTATATCTACCAGACTACTGGAGTATATATGTACTGGACTATATATCTACTGGACTATATATTACTGGACTATATATCCACTGGACTATATATCTACTGGACTATATATCTACCCCGACTATATATCTACTGGACTATATATCTACTAGTACTGTATCCACCAGGACTGTATCCACTAGGGCTGTATCTACCAGACTATATCTCCCACACGTCTACATCTACTAGGACTATATACGTCGACTACCATTCTACATCTACTAGCACGACATATGAACACCTCCACATCTACCCACATCCACCCACATCCACATCTACCACATCTACCATCTACCTCATCTACCTCACCACCCAGGCGGTGAGCATCAAGCACCAATCCCTCCCCGGCCGCCGGGGTCTCGCCCCAGGAGTCGTTGGGCGGCATGGTCCGTGGGTCGGAAAAAAAGTCAATCGCCCAGGCACCGGGGGACGAGGCAAAAAGGGTTGAGGAAATAACTGGGCCCGAGGCCACGGAGAGCCACTTGGAATCTGTCGAAAGGGACAGAGAGCTAAATTCTCCTCAAGCTCCCAAGGAAAACCCACGTGCTTAGCCGCTTCATACATTCCACTCCCTC
>JAENRP010000131.1:35069-50754 GCA_024741835.1 Diplocarpon mali | reverse complement strand
CACGCCTCTCCTTCACCTCACCACCAAACCTCCCCACCACCAAACCTCCCCACCACCACAACACCACAACCCTATCCCACCATGGCTCTCCCTTCCGCCGCCGCCGCAGCAGCAACTTCACCACCGTCAGCGAGTCCGGCACCCGCTGACCCGGTCCATCTCGATCTCCACGGCAATGTCTTCGAGCTGCCCAACTACACCATGAAGGAGATCTACGACGCCATCCCCGCCTGGTGCTTCAAGCCCTCGATCCTGCGCTCCATGGCCTACGTCGTGCGCGACTACCTCTACCTCTCCGTCCTCGTCTACGCCGCCGTCACCTACATCCCCCTCCTGCCCTCGCCCTACCTGCGCTTCGTCGCCTGGCTGGCCTACACCACCGTCCAGGGCTTCGTCTTCACCGGCATCTGGATCCTGGCCCACGAGTGCGGCCACGGCGCCTTCTCCAAGAACAAGTACCTCAACTACACCATGGGCCTCATCATGCACTCCTTCCTGCTGGTGCCCTTCCACTCGTGGCGGCTGAGCCACAGCCAGCACCACAAGGCGACGGGCAACATGCAGAAGGACACGGCCTTCGTGCCGCACACCCGCGACTCCTGGCTCCAGACGCACTTCGGCGCCCGCGCGAGCGCGAGCATGGTCGAGTTTGCCGAGCTGGCCGAGGACTCGCCCATCGCCGCCCTCTGGCACGACGTCGTGCACCAGCTGTTCGGGTGGCCTGGCTACCTGCTGTTCAACCTGACGGGCCAGAAGTATGACGGGGCCCGGGGCGCCAAGATCAGTCACTTCTACTACGGGGAGGACAGCGTGTTCTTCAAGCCGCACGAGCTGCCCTTGATCGTGCTGTCGGACGTCGGCGTCGCCGTCATGATCGCCGCCCTCGTCGTCGCCGGCCAGCTCTTCGGCAGCTGGAACGTCATCGTCCTGTGGGGGGTCCCGTGGCTGTGGGTGAACAACTGGATCGGTGAGTCGGGTGGGCATGCCTCGGCTCTCCGCCGAGGCGGCGCGCAGCAGGGACTGACCGGGTGAGCGCAGTGGCCATCACCTTCCTGCAGCACACCGACGCCGCCATGCCGCACTACGACAACAAGACCTGGACCTTCGCCCGCGGCGCCACGGCGACCATCGACCGCGACCTCGGCTTCATCGACACGCACCTCTTCCACGACATCATCGGCACGCACGTCTGCCACCACCTGATCTCCACCATCCCCTTCTACCACGCCGGCGAGGCCAGCAAGCACATCCGGCGGGTCATGGGCAAGCACTACGCCGCCGACGTCGAGACGCCCTTCTGGACGGCCTTCTTCCGCAACCAGCGCAGCTGCAAGTTCGTCGAGGAGACCGTCGGGGCCGAGGGCAGCGGCGTCTACATGTTCCGCAACCTGTACAACCGCGAGGGCGAGACGCAGCCCAAGAGGCTGGTCGACCCGGCCAAGGTCGAGGAGAGCAAGGAGAAGAGCGCCGCGGCCACGGCGATGAGCAGCTCCCGCAACCTGGACGCGCGGAGACGCCTGTCGCAGAGCGCGCAGCTGCGTGCCAACCTGCCGCTCCTGGCCGACGGCTGAGCGCGCCTCGGTTCATCTCATCCTGGGCTCTTCCGTCGGGGAGAGGTGCCAGGCTTGTATATCCAGCCTGGCCTGTGATGGCCCGGCTGCCGGCGAGCGATAGATTGATAGATTTCTAGGGTATACGTGGCGTTGAGCAGTCGGGGTCTCTTGTCTGCCGCTCAGACCAGACCTGCCTACGATTTCAGCATTTGTAATTTTTTTCTTGACGGGGGGAGGGGAGGATGTTTCTCAGATAAGATAGATCTCGAAGGCCGTCTGAGACGTAGATATCACCATCCCGGACCAGAACAAGGAAATCGAAGAGCCGTCCTCGTGCGCTCTCCAGCGATGCTACTCTCTCGACCTCAAGCATGTGCCGGGTGCCCAGTTCATATAAGTGGGTGTGTAGTGTGGTGCTTGTGTGTGTGTGTGTGTGTGTGTACATATATCCGGAGTACACAGATGGCCACGAAGCGACGCAGGGTTCGCCGGGAACCTCGGAAGCGCGCCGTCACTCACCTGGCCCGTACCATCCATCTACCCAGCCATCTGTAGTCACCGTCCCCCCCTCCCCATCCATCTGCTCCCCTCGGCTCCAGGTTCCCGACACCAGACTCGATGCCGGGAAACCGACTCGGATCTCCCGATCTCGCGATCTCGCAGCCGGGCCGGCGACCCGCGAGCGCGGGGCTCGCTCAGCGGCGGGGAAAGCAAGTGTCACGGCGCGCCATGTCGGGAGGAGAATTCCTATCGACACCCATGGCAACTGAGGTTTTCTATTTTTCAGAGCGACAGCTATGTGCGAAATGGGTTGTAATATACGTAGCACAGGCGGAAGACGCTGGACTGTCTTTATATATATAGGGAAACCCAGCGTCGAAACCCCCTGCGATTCCAGTTCGCGTCTCGCGCACTCGAACCGTAAGCGGCCTTGGTTCCGGAAGAGCGTCGTTGTATACCGACGTCGCCGGGGGGCTCGCTGAGGCTTGGGCGAGCATGAGGAGACGCCCCTCTCGCCAGCGCGAGATTCTTCACTTGATTCTGCGCGGTGGCGGCGGCCGTCGCACGTAACGCGGTTCGTCGAGCTGACGCCGGGGGAAAATCCCAGGAGACGAGATGGGGAGGTGGCTGCGAGCGAGAGGGAGGGCGGAAGCTGCTCGGTCTCTTTGGCGGTTTGACGTGGGGACTACGAGAGCGCACAGTAGCTGTCATGCCGAAAGGTGTTCAACGACGAGGGGCCGCTTCTACCATATATGATATTTACTAACACTAAAAGTGTTTGTGCGTGGTAGAGATTTAACCTCTCATTATAACCATAAGAACCGTAACTGCGTAGCTTATCTAGATAGGCTCACTGACTTGGTTGTACTATCAGTGCAGTTATCAATTGCATATTTATATATTTCTGCCAGGTCATTGTCGATGCTCAAAGCCAGCTTCTCAAGAGTGTAGTATAAACGTATCAAATTCCATGCAAAAGGGAAGCCGACTCCACATCTGCCTTTCACTTCCCCTACAGACAAAAGCCGTCACGCCAGCACATATTAACCAATGTCAGAATACTAGTCGTGCGAGTGACTTCGTTTATCGTATCACCCAGCCGTAGTCTTGTGCTCAATCATCTTCACCCTGCACTACTCTTCGTCCACACCTCAGATTCTGTCAATCGTCAGAGGGGATTCCTTCCCAGTACAAGTCTCTGATTTTGTACTGCTATAGAAAGCACCAGATCCCGACTCGTCCCCCAACATCTTGAGGTGCGTATCGTTGAAACACTTTCCCGCACTCTCCTCTTGGCCTCTCGTCTCTCCAGCATGTACTTTTCTGCATCTTTCCTCTGGACTGAGCTCCGACTCTCCTTCGCACAGGAACTCTGCTCCTTGCTCTTGCTCTTGCTCTTGCTCTTACATGCGTTACCAAGGATCGTCAGAAGGGAAGAGTCCCTCCCCGTAGGACGCACATGCACTCATCTCCAAACACGTACGAGAGGGCGGAATGGATTCTGATTCCCACAGCCCAACTCTCTCTGCGCGTCTGACCACCCGGCGGCTCGCGTGGTGTGCAGAGCGCGAGCATGTAGCTTGGAAGTCAAGAGTCTCTCTCGGAGCATCCCGACCCGCTTTGCTTTTCTGGAGAACAGGCCTGCAAGCTGGTGCGCAAGAGTCATGCGCGGCATCGTGACAACTGTGGACTCGATGTTTTGAGCGAACTAGTGACTATCTTGTAAAAAATCCCGTCCGAGAGTCGTTTTGCTGCGCGTCCTCTTCTTTTTCTTCTCACTCGTGTGAGCGAGGCCTCTCGTCGAGCCAAAAGCTCCAGGATTCCCCGCTTCTCTCGTCAAGGGGCTCTGGAACGAGTGCGAAAGCCACGCTCCTGGTCTACACGGGCCCGTGTCGGACGTAGCAAAGTTGCAACGCTGTGCTGCGATTGCGGGAATCATCCCGACTGAGCTCCTCCTCGTGAGCGTGTTCGGTTCACGTGCGGTCGTCAGGGAGAATCCCTGCGAGGACTTCAACTCGCACTGGGCGCCGAAGTTCCTGTCCGTTCCTATGCTGCGTCCTTATTTCCTTTCTTTACATGTGCCCTTTACAGTGCTGGCTTGGTAGGAGTCTAGACTAGTCATGGCTAATTAGTATCATCCGTGAGCTTCCTGCATCGGTAAAGTGCAGGAGGCGAAGTGTGGGCTTTAGCCGAACGTGATATCTCGAGGAGCGCATCTTCGTCTCTGCGTCTGCTACTGCGACGACGGATCCGCTCCTCATATCAATTGCATTGCCCTCTCTACCCTCTCAACCACCACAAGCTGCGATCTTCTCTAGAAGCTAGTTGTGGATGCTGGCCGAGAAGCGAATTCACAAGCTGTCTCTACTTGCCCTCCAACGCAGCCATACGCCTGACGTGGCCATGAATAGAAGAGGCAGACCATCTTCGGTCAGAGGTCGTATCTTATGTGTATGTATATATGTATATATGTATATACGTATATATGTATATCTATTCATCAAGAGAGCGAAACATCACTGTCGGCATGGTTGCTCTTACTGCCGCCCAGCCACGCCTCGAGCTGTATATTAGACTGTTTAGCTCTCCCACTACTTTCCCGCATCACCTCACCTTGTTAACCCTAGCTGCTTCATTTCACACATGTAAAAGTCCTCGTTTCTCCTCAATCTCACTCGTTATATCTGCTTTTAATATTCCTGTCAAGCCCAGAGCAATTCTTCCTCTACACAAAATCGATTCTTCTTTACATATATCCTTCCACCAGATAGGAACTTGCTCTTATTCTGCTGTCTTATCGAGAGAACCTTTTTCCTGTAGATAGAATCGATTTAAGGTTTATATTTATATATCCTTCCTTTTAAACTACGAACCTCTGTTGAATATCTCCTTACTAGGGCAGCTTGCCCTTATTCTGCTGTCTTATCGAGAGAACTTTTTCCTATAGACAGAATCGATTCAAGATTCTCCGCATTTACATATCCCCCCTCCTAAACTACCAACCTCTATCAAACATCCATTCCTCACCAGGACAGCTTCCCCTTCCCCTTCTACCTCTAAAACGAGCTCACTCTGTCCACACGACAGTCGCCCTCGCGTTCCTGTTCCCGGCACTGCAAAAAGAAGCCCGTGCAGTCCCGCACAATCCAAGCCTATTACGACAGCGTCAAGAGCAGCGGATTATGCAGCCATATCCTGCAGAGCGAGTTCGCTGTGATGGCATTGACATGAGATTATAGGGCGATGAAACTCCTTTACGGTTTCATTATGCTAGATACTAAGCTGTCGTCCTGTTGGCGTTCTCGTATTGCGGCTCTCGCTTGCAGGATGAGCACTACCTAAATAACCGTTTCAGCAATCCAGACGAGCCGAGTAGGAGAGGCTGATGAAACGGAGTGTTTCGTACTTGTGAACAAGAACTACCCATCTGTGAGGGGGAAGAGAATCTTCAGATCGAGAAGGATTGACGAGATAAGGGGCAGGAGACGGACAAAGCCTTTTTGAGAAGTCGAGGCTAGGGGTACAGGCCTGCACCGACCAAGGGAAGTGTAGGTCCGCACAGAATAGCAGGAACACTCCGTCCGGACTCGCTCACGCCTTCAAGGAGCCCTCACTGGTGCGGCCGTATTCGTAGATGATACAGAGTTGGCATACTCACGAACCTCTTGTAAACGAGGTCTTGGAGGCGTATCCTGTATTTCTTTTCGGGGGATACAAGAAGGGAGTTCAGGAGTAGTCCGGGGGTGGACCAGATCTGTATGTAGCTGCATGGCCAGACCTTTTACAGCAGGGCCGATTTACCAGATATACCTAATTGGCTGTCTCATTCTATAACGTGAGATACAAGAAGGGAGTTCAGGACTAGTCCGGGGGTGGACCAGATCTGTATGTAGCTGCATGGCCAGACCTTTTACAGCAGGGCCGATTTACCAGATATACCTAATTGGCTGTCTCATTCCATGACGTGATACAGCCGAATCACCACGTATCAATCTGGGCTTGGTATGCTCAAGCTGTCATCTCAAAGTACCATGCACATCCGCCCGTCAAGTCAACGATACTCCCACGCTTACTCGCACATTCTACCGAGACCCGGAGTCTGCAGACAGCGTCCTTCTCCCAAACAGGCATTTCCGGCGGCGAGCTTGGCCGAGAGTCGCGGGAGGCCGCGGGCTCGAAACGACACACCGTATTATGTTCACGCCTGACGCAACTCTCCCAGATCGGCACAGTATCAAAGCTACGTCCCCGAGCGCAGGGTCGGATTCTTAATGGCCGGTGGTCGGAAAGTGCTCGTGTGCAATGATTGTCCGTGGCGCAGTTTCGCTCAGGGCTGGTAGTCGATATGTAGCCAGCCCTCACGTACTCTTGACATCCTCGACACCATCTCCCGCCGGCGATCACCCTGAACCCCACTGTCCACTCATTCTAGCCAGCGCGAAACATATTCCGGGGCGGGCACCACCTGGCGACTCATCACATGCAAGTCCACTGGTAAGCTTCGACGTTCCAAACTCAACCCAAGGTGGGATCAAGCCCAAGCCGCGCATGAGGGACGACGCGCGCGGAGTTTTGACTGTTGTATACGCCGGACAAAAACCAGCACCACAGGCCTCCCAGAGGGTCGGCATATACCGCACTGCTTTTCATTCTTCTTCTTCTCCGCGTCTTCTATCTTGCGCATCCACTCCTCCATTCTCAATCCTACATGTTCTCAGCATCCGGCGCCAAGACATCGCCTCGCTTCTTAACCGAGCCCCTATCTTGGCGATCAACACAACAGAACACAGCACCATCCCGAGCCAGGCTCAGGAACACCTGTCACACCCTCCCGCAGACTCAACTGATTCTCCTACTGCTACCTTTCGGAAGAACCACCGCTACCTGCACACTCGGCCGCCGCACTCTCCAAAACAACCACCCCCCCAGTCTCTACCTCGGCCTCCCCCCCCTCTGCATATCGCACGTCCTCTCCGGATTTGCAATACTATCCTCATCCCCTCTCTATCTCCAGCCTGAGGTCTGAGCACGGCGCCCTGTTTGGAGACAGTAGGCACCGAGGACTGCGCGGACAGGAGATGGGATGGGCGGGGATCCGTGCGTGGAAGAGGAGCAGAGAACACCGACGGAGCGAGTTGCCAAAGGTCCTCTTCGAGAAGACCTAGCTCCGGAAAGGATAGCTAAGTCCTCGCGCGATGGGGATCCTCGGCGGTTTCTGGTCCTCGCCTGACGCGGCTGCACCCAGCTGGAGTTTCTCACGCCGCGATTTCTTCTTCTTCATGCCTGGGGTGGGGTTCACGGCACCAGGAAAAGAGCCAAGGGTCGATGTACCCGACTCTGATCTGGAGATTCGAGCGCTGATTCCTCGTGGTCGTGCCGGTGAAGAAGTCCCCATCGCGAAGAAATCACGCTCAATATGTGCGGTGCCGATCACCAATACTACAAAAACGCGTGTGACTGCCCATGATCTAGTCGAGAGACCAACCTCACCCCACGCTGCATTGTTGCTCTACCGAGACGGGGCCTGAGAACCAAGCCATCATACGGCGTAGCGATATTCCCGTCCACCACCGCTGAGCGGCCCCAGCGATCCCCCCAGCTCCTCGTACCCCGGCCCTGCCTCGCTCTCGATCTCCAGTCTTGCGTAGGGTATGTTCACTCCTCAGACGCAGGACACGGATGGCCCAAGCCGGTGCTGACGTCGTCGCATGGCCTGCGGCCGTGAGTGGTCACGCTCCCCCCGCAACAACGCCAGAGGGAATGCCGATCCGGGAGGGACGACCTCGGTCCGCAGGGCACGGTAGCGGACGCCGTCGAGAGGGGGAAAGCGTCGGTTCTTTTCTCTTCCACCGCCAGCGCCACTTCCGTCGTCATCTTCAGCGCACTCCAGGCGGGGGATAGCAGGACCGGAGACGCCGGAGAGGAGGCTTCGCGAAGAGTGCCGTCAGCCTCTCCCTCTCCTCCCTTCTCTCCCCACCCTCGGACCAAGGCCGCTGCGAGATCGCATCTAGTGACTTGGTACGCGACGAGATGAACACACGGCTGGCAAGTCACGAAAGAAAAGAACAAGGGAGGGGTCGTGGTTCGTATCTTGAGCGGTATTCACCACGGTCGCCGCTACGATTCCATCTGCTAACACCATCCATGAGACCATCTACCACGGCATCTACCACGGCACCACCAGCAGAGCACAGTCGCGCAGCCACGCAGCCAGGCTCGCACGTACGCATCTAGAAAAGGGGGGGAAAGAGAGATAAAAAAAAGACCTTAATGCTCACCTAATGGCAGAGGCAAGGCACCGAGTCTCGTGGCGGCGACAGCATCTTCACATCACCTGCTTCCCCCCAGCGAGGCAGCGTGAAAGAAGAAAAGAGGAGGGACGAAAAAAAAAAAAAGAAAAAAAAAAAGAGATGGAGAGAAAGGGAGAGAAGAGAATAAATTATGCCCCGGGCGACCAAAGCAGCATCTACTCAAAGCTCGACAACAGCTCGGTGCCATGCCAGCTACAAGAAACAGGTCATATCAATCGTACAAGTCATCCCTCTCCGCCCCTCTCTGGTCTGATGGGTATTCGCACTCTTGACTAGCACTCGCGCTCCCACTGCTACCCCCCACTCCCGCCCCCACCATCCTGACCAGTCAGCCCAGCACCGATATCGACCACCGGTTCCCTACCCCCGGCCCCCTCTCCCGCGAGTGCCCGGAACCTCTCCGGCACGCCCCTCGCCGCATGCGTGCCGAGACCAACATAACACCCGACCAGCTGACTCCACTTGTACTCGCTCCTCTTCAGCTTCTGGATCTCCTGGTACGCAAAGGCGCTGTGGTACGGCAGCCCGGTCTTGGGATCGCGATATCTGGCCGGCAGGCCCGTGATGGCGCAGAGCTCGTGCGAGGCTTTGAATCCTATGCCATTGGGTTAGAAGAGGGGGACAGAGGCGACGGGGACAAGGGAGAGGGTACGCGGAGCTTTGGGGAATCTGCGGCCGAAGAGGATCTGCATCTGCACATTCTTGTCTCGGACGGCTGTCTCGTCGAAGTTCTCGAGGATGAGGTAGTTGCAGGAGGCGTGTTCGACTGCCGGGGGTGGAGGGGGGAGGTCGGGGACGGGCGGTGGCGCCAGGGGTTGTGGACGCATCCGGGAAAGGGGCGTCGCGGGTGTCGAGGGCGGCAGCGGATGGGGGGAGGTGTTGAAGCCCGGGAGGGGGGCCGATCCGTCGAGCACGGGGGGCGCGAGCATGTACGGGCGGTGGAAGGCGTTGTGAGGGGGCGGGGGAGCGCTCAGGGGGAGGCCGGCGGGGGGCGCCAGGACCGAGGAGTTGGGGGGTTCCGGGATGAAGTGGCGGGCCGAGAGTGGCGGGGGGAACCGCATCGCCGGAGCCGGGGCCGGAGCCGAGGGAGGGTTGCCGAGGGGCGCGAATCGCTGTTCCGGCACGAGCGCGGGCTGGCGAGCTGGCGAGGCAGCGCGGCGCTCGGGAGTGACAGATGTCGCTGCTCCGGCTTCGCGGGCCGGTTCCACGGGCGGCCTTGCAGCCTTCTCGTCCGGTGCGCGCCCCTCGGCCGAGCCTTCGGGCGGTACAGACGCGGCAGCAGCGTCGCCCTCTTCCTCCATCTCGCCCGCCTTCCTCTTCTTGACCGGCTTCTCCTTGTCCTCGATGACCAGGTGCTTGCCGACCTTCTTCAGCTTCCCACCCACCCACTCGCCCAGCCCGCTCCACCACGTCAGGACCGGGCCCTCCAGCGAGCGGTTCTTCAGCGCGGCCAGTTTCGCGAGCTGCTCCTCCTCTCGCTGCTGCTCCGCCTCCTCCCATCGGGACAAGCTCCTCGAGTTGCTCTTCTCCACGCGCGCGGCCTCCCGCAGTCGGTCTTCCTGCGTCAGCGGCGGCTTCTTCGCGGCTTCCCGTGCCTTGGCAGCCTTGTCCATGTTCGCCAGCTGATTCAAGCGCTTGATCTCCCGGTCCACCATCTGCATGTGCAGCTGTTCCTTGCTCTGCTTCGTGGTCCCCCGCGCGGAAGCTCTCGTCGGGGCGCCCTCCGCGGTGGGGATCCAGGACGCGCGCTCCGATTTCTTCTTGATCCGCGGGGCCGGCGCGTGGGACGCCGTCGGGGCGATCTGGACTCTCTTCTTGAAGCCCCGGGGCATCCCACCATCCCGCTTGCGCTTCTTCGCCTTGTCGGCTCGAGCCTGCTTCTGCAGCTCCTTCTCGCCCTCCATGTCATCTTCGCCCGCCGCGGGCCCTTGGTCGTCGTCGTCCGACGAAGAGTCCATCTGCACATCCGAATCCGCCTCGGGGTCCGAGAAGCCCGCATCGTCGTCGGCCTCGGCGAACAGCAGTTCCAGCTCGTCATCTTCCTCTTCCTGCTGGAGCAGGCTGTGGAGCCTGTTCCCGGCCGTCGACCTCCTCTCGCGCCCGGTGGCGAGCCATTGTACCTGGGGCGGCTCGTCCTCGCTCTCACTGTCGCTGCCGCTCCGATCGGACGCATCCGTTCGCGGCGGGGAGTCTGCCCTCGGCGTCTCTTCGTCTTGGGGCATTGGATCGCGACCCAGCCCCGGTGCCGCGTCTTTCTGGTCGGGTGTTCAGGGTTGGCCGTCTCGCAGCGACATGTGGGCGCGTGGTTTGTTACTCGCATCAGGTTGAGGCTGTAGCAGCGTGCAGGGGCGGCCCGAACGAATGGCGCCAGCCTTGCCGTTTTCAGATAAGCGAGCCGCGGAGCGATCTGATCACGTGTCGACGCCTGACCCGACGATCTCCTCTCGTTCTCGTTGTGGTTTATCGCTATCCATGAGACGATGGCGATCTGCAGGCAGAGAAGGCGACTGGCGGGGGGGATTGGGCATGAGCTGTTGGCGTATCAAGTGGAGCTAGTTTGGAAGAGAGAAATCATCTTGGACCGCACGGCACTCGGCTGGTGTACTGATGCGGCCTGGGTGAAATCGAGGAGCGGTACCGGGTCTGAAACTCGTCCCCCCCCCAAAACCACAGGGACAAGAGAGGAGTCATTGTCTCGTTCCGCCCCGCCACGAGGCTGAAAAGCTGATCTCGCTGCTTACCGCGATATCGAGCTCTGCCCTGTTGCAACGCCCCCGTCCTGGCGCAGGTGGCGTTGATTGGGCCGGATCCTCCCCAGCGCGTCGGGGGGAAACGTGGGACCTCCGAGACCGAGAACACCGGCAAGCCGCGCGGATGCACGTCCTGCGGATGCGGCCCCGGCCGAGCGCGCTCCGGGAGAATACCCCCGACCCGACCACCTCTCCCCGGCCCGGGAAGCTCGTCGCCGCCACAGCCCCCCGTGCCGTGCCGTGCCGTGCCACCCGGGCCGTGGCATCTTCCGGCCACGCCGAGGGGCCGAGGCCGGCGAAGGCGTCCCTCGCATGCCCGGCGTTCCATCTCGTCCCCGACGTCCCGATGGCCGGGCGACGCCGCGGCTCGACCTGCCCCGTACCACCCTGCGGGGCGTCCCCCGTCGCAGAGGCCGAGCCTGCGTTTCAGAAATGCAGATCGTGCCGGATGCATCACCGCCAGGGCCGGCCGCGGGGCAGCAGAGCGCAGTTGGGGCGAGAGACCGAGACAGGGAGAGGCCAACGGAAGGCTGGACGCGTGGTTCTCGTGTGTGTGTGTGTGTGTGCAGCGATGCATTGCATGCCGACTCGTTAAGCGAGGATACCCCCCCCCCTTTTCCTTCGGGTCCTTTTGGGACGCGGCCCGGACAGCTAGCTAGCTCTGCCTCTGCTGCACACCAGGACAGAGTAGAAGCGGGTGCACGTAGGCGGCGCCGCGGAGGGCAGGTGGGCAGCTCCTTGGCAGCGAACGGTGTGCTGGGTGCATAATGCCACCTAGTCTAGGTCCTAGGTCCAGTAGTTGAGGTCGGAAGCCTGCGCTGGGGAGAGGGTGTTCCGCACCTTTCTTTGTTGACGGCGGGATAACCCTCCCCCCCCTTTCAGCCCGCGTAAGCGAGCCCCTCCCCCCCCGAGCACCTCACCGCTCGTCTATTTCATGCGAGAGGCGACCTCTGGCGGCTCACGAGATGCAGTGCGCGCCTCGCACAACGTGTCTTGATCTAGATGCACGGGGCGTGTTCGGGCGATCATGGATAGGACAGCGCGTCTACAGAGATCCCGGGGGGCCCGGCGGACTTCCCCCCTTTATGCGTTGCACGGCATCGCACATGACCTTTGCATCGTCTCTCTCCCTCCCTCCCTCTCCCTCTCCCTCTCCCTCTCCCTCTCCCTCTCCCTCTCTCCCCCTCTCTCTCCTTCTCCATAACCCCCCTCCTGCTTCCCGGCCGACGCCAGCTGTCCGCTCGACACCCGATTCTAGTCGGCGTGGTTGTGCACGCGTGCTTAGGGTTGGGGGCTCTCCTCGCCGGACGGTGCTGCACCGCGGTATGAGGTATTTTTAGCAACCCCTCGGAAACCAGGGGGCGTTGAGGTTTGGGTCCCGTTTCCGGTGCCCTCGACTCTCCCGAAACACGATTTCGGAGGTGGGCAGGTCGAGCTACGACACGATGCTAAGTCGCGTCGACACCGGGTCAGCGAGGCTCGCGCTGCGACGGCGCATTCCCCTCCGGACCTCGCCTCCCTTGACCTTCCTGCGTGATCAGTCTGCCTGGTCCATCCTCTCCCCCATCCCCCTACTCGTTCTTATTCTTCTTCAATGAGGGACCTCGCCTACCCAGCCCTCACCCTAGCCCTATGCTATATAACCTTCGCGTCTAACCTCCACTTCACTCTGCTCCCCTGTATCCCGCGACTCGGAACCCCGGTAGCGACCCGAGAAGGGCTTAGCGTGTGTCGACGTGACTGCCCGCCGCCTTGGTGCGATTCCTACATCCCGTCGACAACGACAACCCCCCAGTACCGGGAGAGCTTCTTGCTGCTACCCCGACGAGCTCACACGCAGTCTTCGATGAGCCATGACCTCTGGGTGTCAGGCGTGCAGGCCAACCAACGGCGAGCAGTTAACACCGCGTCGAGTGAGCTGGCTTAGGATGATGCGTGACGGATGGAGCGCCGACTCATGAATAATGCCGTGTGAAGGCAATCGTCGATGTACTGCGGATGAGGACAACTACCCGGTAACCGCATATTTACTGACAGCGGAAGCGAAAGGATGCTGTGGGGTTGGAATCTCTGAATAGCTTCACATCTACGGTTTGCGAATATATGCATACAGATAGATATGTAGAGAGACAGATCTCTCTCTCTACGCCTAGATTACGCTTCGCCCGTTGAGAGTATAACAATGCCACGCAGCGCAAGGCGGCAGCCGAGTCTAGTCGGCTGCTCCAGGCAGTCAAGATGTGCAGAGTAATGCTTCGTACGAGCCAAAGCATGAGAGATCATTGGCCGATATTTGTCAACAAACATACCACAAGTGAATGCAACGCTGTTCGAAATATACTCAGTCTGCCCGCAGGCTGGGAGGTCGGAGCTAGGGAGTTACTAAGTAAGTTGAAAGACTCGAGTTGAAGTTCTTCCAAGGAATCAGGGGACGGCGCGCTTCCCCCGCATTAGCGGCACGAAGCTGTTCAGGCCCAAAGCATGTTAAATTCGGAAAATGTAGGTCTGCACGATGGATCCCTGGCGCGGAGAGGGTGTATATGTTATCGCTAGGCTGCTCTGAGGGGCCGCCGTAGCTATCCAAGCCCACATCCCACGGGTCCGCAAACGGTGGATGTGAAACTGCCAGCCCGACTCGTGAAGAGGCCGACAGGGAGGGATTGCTGGCTGGCTGGCTTCGGCAAAATCGGGTTTGGGAAATAGCTCGGTCGCAGAGTTTGACTGATGATCCGAGACGGCTCCTCGGGCAGCAGGTCGGAGTGCCCGTTCGAAGGCGTCCCCAGGGTCAAACGCGATGGCTCCCCGGCTATTCGCGCCTCAGACGCCGACAGATATCCGTCCGAAGCCGGGGAAGAGAGAGCCGGCCGTGAAACGAGGTATGCTAGGGATGGCGATGCCGTGGAGCCCGGCGAATCTTCGAAGAACGAGTAGTCGGGTAGGGGGAGTGTGCGCGCGCATATGAAACCCCGGTCACGAACTGCCAGCCAATCTGTGTGAGGTGAAGCATGCATACCCCGTTTTTCTCCTTCGCTTCTTCTTTCGATGGGTGGATAGATGATACCGGAGGAAAGGAGATCGAGCACATGTCATCCCAACTCCACTGTACCACGGGAGACAGTGGACAGTGCTGGAGGGATCGTAGTGGATGCGAGGGCAGCCGGACGACCTCCTCCTGAGCAGGGTGCTCTGCTGTGCTCTGCTGTGTGCTGTGCTCGGGATAGGCTGCCCGGGTCGAGAGACTTGATTCCGCGCCGTGCAGGCTTCTCTGTGCCGCCGCATCATGCCGGGCTGCATCGCAAGATCAGAGCGAGGATGGAGGGGAAGGGAAGGGGAGGGGAGGTGGTGGCGGAAGAGGAGGTGGAAGAGGAGGTGGAGGTGGAGGTGGAGGTGCAAAGGTGTCCGGCGCCCGTACCCGGGTACGGCAACCATAGGGACTAGGTATGCACATACAAAGTCTTCCGGTGCATCTACACCGAGGAGGCGTGTGGACACAGCTCAGGTGTCTTAGGTAAGGTCAAGAAGGGCAAGGCGAGATGGGAGAGGCAAGGGGATCCGCTCTGGCCTGGACCTGTCACTCGTCCGCCACAACTGCCTCACAATTGATTGCACGAATGCCGGCGGGATTGGCACGATCTCAATGAAACACGGCCATGAGAGCTCTAAACGTCGGCCGGAGGGACATCCTCGCCTGCGCGACCTGGTGATCCTGTGGACGATGTCCGGGGAGGAGGCATGTCCACGGAACACGGTAGAGAGTAGAGAGGTGCGAAGTGGCACACCGTTGGTGCAGCGTAGTCGCCGTCGCCCTCGCCGTCGCCCTCGCCGTCGCCCCTCCCGCACCATACCAGCCCGCACCATCCACAATCCACAAGGGATCCCCACGCAGGCCGACACAAAGTCATGTCAAGCGAGATCCCAAGCCGGTCTAAGCCAAAACCCACCAAAACCTACCTGCCTACCACCCAAACCCGTTGCAAGTCTACCTACCAGTAGCAAAGCTCCATACCTCCAAACCTCAAACCTGAACCTCCGCCACGACTCTACTTTAACCCTACGTCCCCTTCCACTCCTCGTCTCTGGCTCCCCTCTTCCCCTCCTCTCCCTCCCATCGACGCTGACGACACCCGTCTTCCCACTCGACCTCGTATTAATCATCAATCGTCTGTTTGTTGGCCACCGCCCTGAGCATCAACAGCATCAGCATCCATCGCCTTTCTGCCTCTTTTGGAAAAGCTTAATCGCAGCATCGTCGCCCGTCTCAGGAGCGCTCTCTCTCGTCGGCAAAGCTCCAAATCTTCGCAGAGAACTCCTCCATTGCGGCCTGCCTGCCTACCTGCCTGCCTACCTGCCTGCCTGTCTGCCAGACTGTACCACGTTGCTTCACGGACGCCCGAACCCCTATCGGCACCTCAGCTCCTTTCCATTTCTTCCCCAGACATCTTTTTCTGCGCCACCGTCACCGAGTGACCTCCACGGCTTTCTGCCTTTGCTTTCCTACCCACAAGTCGGTGAGACTTTCTTCCAAGGAATCTCCTTGAAAAGTCCGCCAATCCACACACAATCCTTCCCA
>JAENRP010000131.1:0-30558 GCA_024741835.1 Diplocarpon mali | reverse complement strand
GGAGGGGGGGAGACATGGCCTCTTGGACCTCGGAGAGAGCATGCCGGAGAGGTTGTGCAGCCAGGCGTGTGGGCGTGTGCGCTTGTTGCGGTGCGACATGCCCGCGGGGGCAGGCTTTGGAAATGGTACAAAGCCCGTTGCAGACGGGCTTGTCTGGCGAGGGAAGTGGAATCACGCCGGCGACGTTGCACGTGTCTGTCATGCCGAGCGCATCTGTGATGCCGGACCTGCATTTTCCGTGGCCGGACTACATAGCACCCTTGCTCCGCCAGCTTGCACATAGTCGAGCGAAGAGCAGGGGAGACCGCGGCCGCAGACCCTCCCACGCGATGACGAGTTTGGGCCGTCTGGCTGTCATGTGCAAAGATGTCGAGATACCACGACGAGCGGAAGCGTGTATTTGCATTGAGAAAAGTACGGCGTTCAAAAGCATTCGCCAGGGAGTCACGAGGGACTCGTACGCCGTCCATCCATGGAGTTGTGTCCGCCCAGCCGCCTACTCAATGAATCCAACCGTGGCTACCAATACGCCTGCAATGCCTAGCCCGACTACCACCGAAACCCAAATCCAAAAATATGCATGCCAGTCCCAGAACGAAAAAAACTACCTCGCGGTCCCAGACATTTTCCTTTGCGGCGGTAATTGCATATTGAAACCGCTCGCCCGCTTCGCGGCTACGTCTCCCCCATCGACGGACGGCGGAAGATTCACAACGCGGCCACCCTCTCCCTCGACCGCGGCCGCATTGCCGTTCGCAAGCTCTACCATGGCCGGATGATCAGGCCTTAGTTTCTGTGCGCCGTAGCCCTTGACTGTGAAGATGTTGATGGTGCCGCCATTTGTGGCATTCATCATCTGCTCTCGTAACCGCTGTTTTTGGTACTGCCGCTCTATGGGAATCTGCACCAGTGCGGGGACGACTGGTTGCGGGTTCCAATTCAGGAGGCCAAGTTGTACGGCGGCGAGTTCTTCGTCCGAGTCGACGGGGCCGTTGCCATCTTCTTCGTCCTCTAGGGGGGCGTTGGCGTCGATTGCTGCTTCTTTTTAGGCGTTAGTGGGGTGCTGGGGAGTTCGGAGACGGGGCATACTCTGCTGCTTCGCCTGGTTTTTCTTTTGATATGCCGCGAGAAGCATATCGTAGGGTAACGAACGGCCTGGTACGCCCCGTTTGGCGCCCATAGAGTGGCTTTTGCAAGTGAGAGAGCGAGCGCAGGGAACGCCGTCTTTGATGACACCGCACTGTCTTTCAACATCCACAGGACCTTGTGAGCGTTAGAATATGTTCTTGATGTCTCTAGTAGTAGGTGTTTCGAAGAGAGATAGAAGCGTAGCGCCAGGGTCGAAAAGATCACTTTCAAGAATGGAGAAGGCGCTGGACAAGGGCGCGGTACGAGCGCTGGATGACGACTCTCGAAGACCGAGCCCACTGGGTCTGGATCTTCAGGAATCTCTTCGCAGGTCAAGACGAGCGGTTCTGCAAAGCGAGACGACTAGAAAATCGTTTACCTCTCTGCTTTGGGGCTTTGGGTTTCGGCTCTTCCTTCTTCTTCTTCTGCTTAGGTCCCTTCTCGGCATCGCCCTCTGCTTTCCGTTTCTTGCCCTTCTTTGTCTCGTCGACGTCGAGCTTCTTCGCAGCGCTCTTTTTTGCAGACTTCAGCCCTCCCGGGCCCTTTTTCTCGGGGAAACCCTCATCGTCCTCATCGTCGTCGTCGGCCATCTTGGTGTCACCTTCTTCGTCCTTCTCGTTCTCTCTGGCCGCAATTCTCTTCTCTTTATCTCTCAACTCCTTCTGTTCCTTCTTCCTCTGCGCCTTCCTCCTCTTCTGCTCCAGGCAATCTTTCAGATGCTCCCTCATTTTGATCTTGAGAACGCCCTTCTTACAATGCTTGCATTGCAGCGTAGACGAGTGGTCCTCCAGTGGCCGGCCCGTCTCGAAAGTGGACCGCGCAGCATCATCCAGCGGATTAACGATGGGACCAGGGGAAACTGGCACGGAGCTAGTATACGATGTATCGGCGCCCTTTTTCTTGTCATCTGTGATGATAAGTACGTACGGACGCATACCATTACGAGGGGGCCTACCGTCGACTATACTCCCGTTGCGCCAATCCCCTGGTTTGCTGTATCTCGGCGCGGGTTTCTTCAGCTTGATGATCTTGTCCTTCCTGCTGGGCGCAACCTTTATCGTCGACTCATCATCGCTGACATGAGAGGCTGCAATTTGTCAGTCGAAGTCCTGGTTGAGAGGAGACCTTGGTATGACGCAGATGCGCCGCATACCTCTGTGACTCGCTGCGGGCGCCATGATCAATGCGATGGAGGCGAGGCTGGTATTGATGGATTGTTGCTGCGACCGAGTGTCGTCGTGCTGGCCCGCCCGAGAGGCTGCAGATTCGGCCCGTGTCAGCCGGACACGACGTTTTCTGATTCGGAAATAAACGGGCAAGCAGAATTGTCGATCATGCCCGCGGAATGAGTGAAAACAACGGTAATGAGGTTCAGAAGACCTGATCTGTCGTCCTTACCCGACGTCAGGTAGGCGATGATGTGCTGACTCAGCACGCTTGGGACTACCCATTTACTCACCCGTCCGATTCCCAAGACTGATGAGTAGAGCGCGACTTTTGTAATCTACGATACTGTCATTTGTTCGCTCTCATCTCTATATGTTTACAGCAGCACAATGGCGTCTTGATCTTGTGTTGGATTCTAGCACGCCCCTACATTATTGGAATCGCAAGTCAAATTCGCGATCAATCACGTCTTTCCTTACGATTATCTCGCTACATTATCACTACTCAGTACTCACGTTGAGCAAGTCCTTTGTATCTGCAGCTTTCTCATGCTCATCTATCTATGCCATTGTTACCCACTTTGAGCAAGCCCGTTGTATTTCCAAATTTCATCATGCTCATCTATCTATGTTATCACCACTTGGTACTCGGTTGAGCAAGTTTATTCTGTTTACAACCTTCCTCATTCTTGTCTATCTATATTATCACAAACTTTGATTGAGAAACTTGACGGCTTTGGTACAACACTAGCTCTCAGCCCGTTGCCTGCCTGATTATACCTGACTTCGCCCGTATCGTTTGCAATTCATGAAGTGTTCATATTTTTTGCATCATTTTCTTACCGATCACAGGGCTCACAACCAGCTGTTAAAACCACGGCATTCCTGGTTATCACAGTGACCACGTGAGACAAGCTGTCTAATCATACAACGAATGCAAGCTTCCCTCTTCACGCGACGGCCGCCATCTCCCGCTGGACAAAAGGTCCCTCGCGAGGGACGCCGTCTCCCCCGTAGCGCTTCCCTACCACAGGCTTCGAGGGGGTCCAGGAATCTGACGATCGAGAAGAGAAAGAATCCATAGAGTTCAGGGCTAGGGTTGTATTTTTCTATGAAAGCAGGGGAAATCCGGTCGGGCTTCGGGACGATACCAACGGTCTGGCCAGCCCCATGATATGCGGCACGTCCTTTTCCACTGCTGTAGGAACAAAGCGTGCTCCTCGGAAAGGGAGCATCAACACGTGAACGTCCAAAAGCCACTCTGGCCGCGCCGGATGATGCGCACAGGATATCAATGGATTCACCCAGGTCCGCGCACCCACCCAGATTCAAACCAGGTACTCGTTAACCTGTATTCCAGAGCGGCGATATCTAGAGCCCAAATCTGAGAGCATCCGTATCAAGACACGAGATAATCTCCTCTGAAACCCTCGCCAGGCCCGAATCAAGAAACCCGTAGCGTCGAAGGCGAGTTCCGATTGCTTGCGCCTCCCAGCCTCTAGAGCGACCGCGAGAACTCGATTACTCGGCAGCCCATCGCTCGGCGCTTTCGGCTCTATCGTCTCGGGTACCGATTCGCGAACGCACCCAGCACGTCCGGCCATTTACGGGGTCCCGATGTTGACACTGAGAGCTGGCTGGCGCTGTATCGTCGGTGCCTTGGCACGCTTTTGGCTCTCGTACAATAGCTTGGGATTAGGAGATGCTAACCGTATTGTGAATAAGTATGGGATAAGTTCAAGGTGACACATCTGTTTCAAGGCCAGGAGCAGCTTCAGGATCCGGGGCTTGACAGTGTTTGATTTTCACCCACTTGATGACCAGGATTAACGGGTCAGCAATTTGCTAACGAACGTACTGCATTTGGGTGCAGCGCTCAAGAGTATTGAGTCGCCATTCATGATATAAACACAAAGATCACGCAACAGATATCCAAGAAGCACAAATGTTTTCGCAAAAGCCAAAAGCAAACAGCACATCACCCACCTGAACTCCGTAGCTCCAAATCGGGTATCAAGCTTGCAGTCTATAACAGATCCTCCTATTTCCTCGCCTCAATCAGACTTCCAAGAAACAGGTCCTGTGAACCTCGCGCCAGTTCCTCAACAGTCGCAGCAAGCTCATCCAGAGCCGAATCTACAAACACCACATCCCTCTCACTCCCAACCACACCAACACAAGTCACCCCGTTCCGAACGAACGAAACCACCTTGAGCGGGTACGCCGCATCCCCGTGCGGATTGAGGATGTCGACCTTGCAGCTTCCCCCCGCGAAGGGCAATGAGTCCGCATCTTCCCAGTCTTGATGATGGACAACCGAATCAAAAGACTGCGCTTCAGATGACCAGTCCGTGCATCTCTTCAAGATACGCTCGAAGCCGAGGAAATCATGCGCTGCGGACTCGGCGCTCTGCTGCTGCACGAAGCGTAGCAGGTCTAGCGATGACCACCCGGATTGGAACGGGACTCGAATTGGCGTCAGCTGGTAGCAAGGGCCCATGACTTTCTCCACATTTGCCATATCGGCGCTGCGACCAGAGGTCACCCCCCCGAATGTCACGTCTGTCTCCTGGAGGCGACGGGCTAGTAGTAGTGCCCATGCTGCAGTGAGCAGGTTGGCAGTAGTGATGTCCGGGGAGCGATGAGAGACGTCGACGGACTTTGTCTGGAAGATCGATCGGTCTCCGGGCTTGATTGGGGATCCAGGGAGCACAGACAACGACGAGCCGTCCAGAAGGCTGCTCCAGTACTTGACTGCTGTCGCCTGGACAACTTCGCTGCGCGTGTGGGCCACGTACGACGAGAACGGCTCAAAGTCAACAACTCTAGATTCTGTGTACAATGTCTCTAGATCGCGGAGTAATCTGGGAAGAGACTCTCCATCGTACTGAGCATGGGAAAGCCCAACGATCAGGCAGTGCGTACCATCGATGCCCTCGACATGAATGAAGCTAAGGAATGATGTTCCCAGGCTGAAGCTCAATTCTGCCTCCTGAGTGCATATGTCTGTAATGTATCCCTCAACAATGTCACTGTCTACCTTGTGCAACATGACAGGAATGTCCAGGGCCTCCACAACAACTTGGAAGAATTTTGATTCGTGTTCGACGAAGACGGTGCGAAGGATTTCATGCGTTTTTACTAGCTCGTTGCATGCTCGAACCAACTGTTCCCGATCGACACTGTGATCGAAGTACAGCATGGTATACTGCATCGATGTTCGCGGGGGCTGAATCGTGGCCTTGATATCAATCACTTGAGAATCTGTGACTGGCAGGACGTCTTGGATTTTCCAACCTGGATTTGCCAGCTTGGGCTGGATCTCCGACAATAGTGCCTCGATTTTCGGGCAACCAAGCGCCGAAAATGGCCTGTATACTGGGGCCATTTCTTTCGGGGCTTGGTCGACCTTTAGCTTCTTCGCTGCGTCTTTGAGACGCATGTGCTGGAAGATTTGAGCTACTGTCAAGACATGTCCTTGATTACGGAGATTTGCGACGAGTCTCATCCCTAGCACGGAATCTCCTCCCAGACGGAAGAAGTTATCATCAACTTCGATCTGGTCTGGACTGATGCCAAGTATTTCGGCCCATGACGACCTCAAAATCTTCTCCTGGGTTGTCAGATTAGAGCCTTCGAGAGACCCTGACCACGAATCCTCGAGGCTCTTCTGGAGCTGGCTGATCAGTTCTCCGGGAATACTCGCAGCTAATTCGTTGAGGTTGTCGATCTTTTTGTTCTCGGCAGGGAGGTGTTCGACCGCAATGTAAGCAGAAGGAACCATATATGAAGGTAACGAATCACGGATGGCTTTATCAAGCTTTTTGAGTGCTGCAGCCAGCCCGGCCGAAATGGTGGCACAGACTGTCGTCTCGAAGATACCAAATTTGCCGAGATCCATTTCATGCTCTGCCGAAAACAGTACAACACTGTCGTTCGCTGAGGATTGGTGCTCAACGACAACGAGTAACTTCGGATCGGATGCCTCGTTGGCGGCGTTCGGCTGATCAAGCGCAACTACGGCAGCTCGAACGGCTGGTGGGAGATAATCGGCAAATTTGCCCTCCAGGTCGGCAGGATTCACGTTATGGCCCTGGACTGCCAAACTTTTCTCCTTTCGACCGACGAGAGTCAGGCTGCCATCCCCTCGTACCTGAACTAGGTCGCCTGTCGCCTGCACTTTCCCCCTACGCCCAGTGATCTCAGAACTCCCAGCGATCAACCAGGCCGGAGAGTCAATAGTGTCGCCTGAGAGAAACCCTCCTTCGAGCCAAAGCTCGCCAACACAGCCGATGGGTGATAGTAACGATGGGTTTCGGGGGTTACATACCCAAGAGACTACCGCAGGAGGGTAGATCGAGCCTTGGGTGATACTCGTAGCTGCTCGAAGCTTTCCAGACCCATCCAGTGACAATGGCGCAACCTGGTTTGCTCGCCAGATTGCGTTCAGTTCCGCTTCAGACAGGCAAGATATCTCGCCAATCTTGCCGTCAAGACCCTTTATCAGCTGCTGGCACACCATCTCGAGCTGGGCAAGCATCCGCTCCATCTGTGCCACCTCGATCAAGCTGCTGTCAAAGTTGGCACAGACTCTGAAACCACCTTTCCGAATGGCGCACGCCAGCATGAGAGGATATGGGTTGAAATGGAGAGCTTCTCGCACGATATCCCCATGTTCAAAGCCCAGTTCACTGCCGACGTACTCCGGCTCTGGCTGCACAATCAACCCCGTGCCCGCTTCACATGCATGCTGGGCATCGCTGCTTACTTTCCTGATGTTCTGCCATCCGATATGTTGCCACGGGACACGATCTAATAGTGCTTGTTGCACAGCTTGCAAATATGACTCGGCAGATGCGGATCGTTGGACCTTTATGCGGACAGGTATCGTTGCGTTCAATGGGCCAACGATACCTTCAACTCCTGGCAAGTGGATGTCACGCCCAGTGAGAGTCTCGCCAAAGACCACGTCGTCACTTCCCGTATACTGAGATGCCACGAGCGCCCAAGCGCCGCGAATCAGAGTCGCCATGGTAAACGGCATTCCCGAGTTGGTGTCTAGGTTGGCTTGATGCTCGATCGTGGTATCCGGTGTTGCCAGGAAATCTCTGGATGGCAGACGCGGGAATTGAGGCCCGATCGCACCTTTCAGCTCCTGTCGCCAGTATTCATGCATTTTGGATTCGTCGGTTTCACGGCAGTACCTTACGAAGTCTCTCATCTGAGTTCGAATCTCGGATGGGTGGCCCCGCAGAACATTGCTAACATGTTGGAGTATTAATGGCTCTGACCACCCATCGTACAGCACATGATGTAGAGTCCAGACCATATACCGCTTGGCGCTGTTTGAGTCATCGACGAGGGCATACCGCGCTAAACTCTGACCAAGTTGCATCTTGTCCTCCCGATCGTTTGCCAAGTACTGGGAGAGGCTGGTGGAGGAAACCCATGGTATGCTCTCCCGTAGAACAACCTGTTGAAGACCTGGTTCTTGAAGCTGCGCTAAGCGAGTGCGCAAGATTGGAATGGCCGCAGCGACTTCTTCCCACGCTTTCTTCCAGGCATCGAGGCTGATGCTCGATGGGATTATTGCAACCCTCTGAGCGATATACGCTCTTTCCGATCGAATCGAGAAGGTGAACAATGATTCTTGGGTAGGCGTACAAGGGTGGATATCCTCGACAGCATCCAAACTCGAGCCGCAAGCCACCGATGCTTCCAGACGGGCCTCTTCCACGTTTTGGCTGATCAGTGAGAAAGGAAGTGTTTCGGCCAGTGCTTGCGAGTCCTCTACCTGGATGGCGCCAGCCATTCCACACAGCGATGGATGCCCAAAGGTACCCGCAACAGTAAGACCCAGACCTTGGTCCCTGCAAAGCGTCACCAATCTCATCGCCATCACGGAATCGCCGCCCAAAGCGAAGAAGTTGTCGTCCGGACGGATACCTTCCATGTCGACCTTCAGAGCCAAGCTCCAGGCCTGCCGCAACCTTTGCTCGATGTCACTCAGCTCTCGCGTAGCTTTACTCCCTGCGCTTGCTGGCCCTTGGTCCAACTGCCGCAGGTCAACTGTCACCCCAAACTGTCTGAGTCTTTTGCGGTCAGTCTTGCCCGAGATCAGAACTGGTATATAATTTGTAGGTATATATGCGCTCGGCACCATATATCTCGGCACGACTGTCGCCAACTCCGCATCGGCTTCCGCGATATTTGCTCGCAGATCGGCAGGTAGGTTTACTAAGCTGAGCTCCGTATTATCGGGATCTCTAGCCGACTGCTTCGCAACGAAAGCGACCAAGACAGGCTGCCCACCAGCCCCTAATGGTACGATGACTTCGGCGATTACGCTGGTGCTTGCTGGTAGCCTTGTCTTGAGCTGACTCTCGATCTCACTCAACTCGACACGTTGGCCGCGCAGTTTGACTTGGGTATCCTGCCGCCCGACAAACACGATACCTCCAGAGCCATCCGGATCGTATTTCCCAATGTCTCCAGTTTTGTACAGTCGACCTCTGCGGCCCGGATAGCCTCTATGGCCGGCGAGGAGCCAGGGTGGATCGTGGATGAAAGAAGCCGCCGTCTTCTCTGGGTCGTTGAGATAACCCTGTCCGACTATCGGCCCCTCGACAAGCAGCTCACCTACAGCACCTACGGGCATGAGCACCTCGTGATCATCCGGATTCACGACCCAAACCGCAGCTCCATTGCCCGTCCCAATGGAGATGTAATCTCTGCCCGTCGCCGTATCCCCATTGATCGTACACCCGATCGTACACTCACACGGTCCATATCCAATAACAATCCTCGTCACCTGACCCCAAAGATTGACGTCTCTCGGCGACGCTGCCTCGCCGCCCAGACCCAACGCGCTAAGCGAGGCAATCACGTCGGGCTCCAGGATCCTCGCTACGGACGGGGTGATACCGGCGTAGTTGACCTGCATCTTGCGGATCACGTCGTTGATATCGTTCATCCGGTCTTCCTCGGAGGGGATACAGAGACAGCCGCCGTTACCGAGCGTAAGAAGCATGCTGTCGATACTGACGTCGAAGGCATACGACGCGAAATCCAGGACTCTAGATTCGGCATTGTACCCGACGCCCCTGGCGCGAGGGATGGCGCTGCTCGTGTACGTCTCGTGCGAAATCGTGACGCCTTTCGGGGTCCCCGTACTCCCAGACGTAAAGATGATGTACATCAACGCCTCCGAAGGCACAGCCGGCAGCTCCTCGCCTTTCTCCAACGCCTCGAACGCCACCTGTTCCACGACCCAGCAGCTGCCCGCGGGCAAGATCTTCTTGCCCAGGTCTGATTGTAACCGGGAGCTCACCATCGTCTTCGCGCCGACCTGCACGGCCATGTTCTGCAACCGGGCAAGCGGCAGGCTTGGGTCCATCATCGCCAGAGTACCACCTGCTTTCATCACGGCCAGCACGGCGACGACTGTCCACTTTGACTTTTCGAAACAGACGGGCACGACGTCGCGCAGCGCTACGCCTCCTTTCCTAAGCGAGCGAGCGGCGGACGTCGAATAGGTGTCTACTTGGCCGTACGTCAGATCGCCGTCCCACGAATGTACAGCGACCTTGTCTGGGAACTCTCTCGCTCGCTGGGAGATCATGTCTTGCATGCAGAAAGTCTCCAGCGGGGGTAAGATATGGTTCCAGCTCCAAATTGCGTCCAGATCGCTCGTAGTTAGGCCCAGGATGGATGATATGCCAGCGTCTGGATTCGAGAGACATGCCTTGATAGTGTCGACTAGGCTTGCCACGTAGTGCGAGAGTGTGAAGGGGAGGATGGTGTCTGGAGATCGAACGGGGCGGATCTCGAGGGTCGCACCTGTGAAGCGAAGTTCAAGCTGGATCGCATCCTACTAGGCTGTGAGTTTGAATCCGAATCGCGAGACGGGATGCGAATCTACCTCCGCACTCCCGCTTTCTGCATCCTGGGCTGAAGTGGAAGTACTCAGCAGTATAGAGACAGGGCTACACGCCGGTCTAGGGAGACCCCGCGCATTCTAGAAGTAGCACGTCAGCTACAACGCAACGCAAAGATGCCAAGACCGAAGCCCAAAGCAGAACAAAGTCGTCCTAGAAAATGCTCACCGCATCTCCGAGCCGCTTCAGAACAGCAGCAGCGACTTCCTCCACCCTGGCCTCGACCGGCATCACCTCTTCCACGGACAGGCTCCCCGGCACCAGCTCGTGCTCGACGACGCGATCCTTGTACGCCCACGCGCACGTCACGTTCCTCTCTCTGGTGCGCGCGAGCACGAGGAGCCAGGCCAGCAGCACGTACTCTTCCCTGATACCCGTCGGCGTGCTCGGGTCTGCGAGAGCCGGACTGTCGATGGAGAATGAGGCGAAGGCGGCGGCTCCGGGGTAGTCTGTCGGGGATAGGTCGTCGCAGGAGCCCGAGGTGGAGCTAGAGTGCTCGCTCGCGACGTCGAGTTCGATGTGTGGAACGACCATCGTAGCAGCTCTGTGAGGCCTGGATTTAGATGGGGGGGGGGTTGATCTTGGTTCGACCTTCAAGCTTGGGGATTCTAGATGCGGGATGTGGGATGCGAGTTGCGACATGCGAGAAAGAAGACGTCGGGTGCAAGAAGGCGGGATGGATGTCTGCACCAGATGATGTGTCGGATGTTATCTTGGATGTCGCAACAACAAGTGGACAGCTCGAGAGACAGCAGCAGCAGCTAGCTAGCTACCTGCCTCTTTGTAAGGTATGCCACCAAGGTGCGCGAAAGGACAAGCCCACGCTCGCGCCAATCACCAAGCCAGGTATGACCCCTCACCGTCCGCATTGTCCTGTGATCGAATGCCGGGTATGCCTCACGCCTCGGGTGGGACTGGAAGCGACTCGGAAGCTGGCACCAGGATGGGAAGATGGGAAGGGAACTTCCTCTCGAAGACTAGGACCGTGGCTAGGACTTTGGGGGGGGGGGGGATATTCCGACAAGGTGATGGTGGTGTGGGTGTGGATATGGATGTGAATGACGATATGATCTGATACAGTATGATAGAGTATGGTAATGTATGAGTGGTGTAATGTGTTATAGAGCATCGTAATGTATGAGTGGTGTAATAGTACAAAAAAGTACCAAATAGTATAAGATGGTATCATATGGTAGATGGCGATGTGGCGCAATAAAAGACGGGGATTGGGATGGTGGGGTGGAGGGTTTGTGGTGTTTGCTTGGGTGGGCAAGGTAGTTGGTACGCCTTACGTAAGGATGTTGGTATGTTGAATTGCTAGTGTGGGGATGGGGAGATGTATGTATGAGATGTATGTATGAGATGTATGTATGAGATGTATGTATGAGATGTATGTATGAGATGTATGTATGAGATGTATGTATGAGATAGATGTATGAGGAGAGATATATATTTGCATATGTTTGAATACAAGGTGCCTTGCACAGAGTACATGTGTGTATATGTGTATAAATGTTCATGTATATGTATATATATGTGTGTGTGTGTATATGTATACATTAAAACATATATACATTAAAACATATATACACTAAAACAACATCCAAACCCGATCCCGACCCGCTGCCCCATCTGGCAAGAGAAAGGTTCGATTCGTCTTCCTCTTCCGCTTCTCTGATCGACACCTCTCCATCTGATAAGATGACGCTCGAGCGGCCCGGTCTTGTCTGGGCCGAGGTCTGGGTACGAGAGATCGTTCCCGTTCTGGATTGTACCGGGTCCATCTGATTGGATGGGGGGGGCAGCCGGCTATCTTATCAGATGAGCTGCTTCCCCATCTAATCAGATCAGATCAGACCAGACCGGACTAGATGACTACGCCACGTTACGTCATCTCTTACCCCGCACCACTCCGACCACGGAGATCGAGACGGGGACGGGTCGACTTGCCCACTTCGTGCCACTTCGTGCCACTTCGTGCGTCAACCTGGATGGGAGGGGAGGCTTTCTGGCACGTTGACCGTGAATCGGGTCGAGGGTTGCGTTGACAACTAGCGCCAGTCCTCTCCACCCCACTCCGCTCCGCTCCACTCCGCTCCACCCCACTCCACCCCCGTCCCCCGTCCCACTCCTCCACCCCGTCACAACTTCGAATCCACCCACCTCGGCGCCCGCTTCTCGTTAAACGCCCGAATGCCCTCGCGGAAGTTCGCCCCCTGCACCAGCACCTCGTACCCCCTCTGCTCCCCCTCGGCCAGCAAGCCCGCGACCTGTTCCTCCACGCCGCCCGCCTCCCACGCCAACCTCACGCCCCTCCGGCCCACGATCAGCGCGTCGGGGCTGTTCTCACACATCATCGCCGCGACGCCCAGCGCCTCCCGCACGACGTCTTGCCCGGGGGCCACGACCCGGTTCACCAGGCCCCAGCGCTCGAGCGTGTGGGCGTCGACGCTGCGGCCCGTCAACACCAGCTGCGAGGTGCGCTGCAGGCCGAGGGTGCGCACGAGACGAGGCAGGCAGCCCGCGACCGGCACGATGCCGCGTCGGGCTTCGGGCAGGGCGAAGAGGGCCGACGGGGAGGCGAGCACCATGTCGCAGTTGGCGATCATCTCGAGACCGCCACCCATACAGAGGCCGTTGACCGCGGCGATGATGGGTTTCTTGCCGGCGCGGCGGGGGAGTCCGGCCAGGCCCGGGGCGGTCATGGGGTTGATGGTGCCGGTGAGGTTCATGGTGTTCCATTCTGGGGTGGGTTAGTGGTGAGTCGGTGGGTGGGTGAGGGCTGAGCGAGGGAGGAAAGGAGGTAACAGCTCGGCTCCCACAGGTAGGACATAGTAGGAGATGACAGGTGGGCAGAGGTGGGCACGAAGCAACAGCTTCAGCTTTCATCAGGCCCAGAGATCAAGGCAACGTGTACGAGGAAGAAGGGCAAAAGCCAAGAGAGGCCACCAAGGACAAGGATTTTGTGATGCCGCACTGACTGTATCAGATAAGATCAGATCATCAGATTAGATGCCTCTCCACCTGATCGAAGCACACGGCTAGGTAATCCCAAAGCCACGCGCTACCCCAGCTGTGAAGATTTCGAGAGGAAGAAAGAGAGAATGAACGAACGAACGAACGAACGAATGGGAAAATGAATCAATGAATCAATGGGACAAGAGAGAGAGAAACGACAAGCGACGAGACAATCGAGCGAGCCCGGAGCATTGGATACGCACCCAGCAGGTCGGCCCCGGCGCAAAAGGCCCTCCCCTCGCCGGTGATCACGCCCACGCACAGCGACGGGTCGTCGTCCAGGCGCTGCCAGGCGGCGGCGATGGCCCGGCTCGTGCTCGTGTCGATGCAGTTGAGCTTGCCGGGGCGGGTGAGCGTCACGAGGAGCGTTTGGGGGGAGGGGGTAGTGATGCGGAAGTGAGGGGGCATTCTGAAGCTGCGCGTGAGGGCCGGGGGGGAGGGGAGGGGAGGAATCAGCGGTGGGCGACGGCGAGGGAAATGGGAGGTTGTGATATCAAGAGACACGCTTGACGAGAGGTCGAGTGGAAGGGGGAATGGGCGGTGCGGTCAAAGGAACGAGAGAGGTGCCACGGCTCTTTTTTTTCAACCTTTTATCTCTACCCCTCCCTCTCCACCCCTCCCTCTGCACCCCTCCCATGCTTTCTTTCTTGTCTTATATATCTAATATATTATATAACCTCTATCTATATCCTCTATATCCTCTATATCCTGTATATCCTGTATATCCTGTATATCCTGTATATCCTGTATATCCTGTATATCCTGTATATCCTGTATATCCTGTATATCCTGTATATCCTGTATATCCTGTATATCCTGTATATCCTGTATATCCTGTATATCCTGTATATCCTGTATATCCTGTATATCCTGTATATCCTGTATATCCTGTATATCCTGTATATCCTGTATATCCTGTATATCCTGTATATCCTGTATATCCTCTATGTCCTTTATATCTTCTATATCCCATATCCTCTATCCTAATCCTCTACATCTCATATACTCCACCTCCATTCCACCTCCACCCCGACCATCCCATCATACCAACTTGACTTCTCATATAAATCCGAGAGCCAAGTCAGGTTCTCTCGTCTAAACGTCCCCATACGTCTACCGACTCGCTTCCCCCTCCCCTTTTCCCTTTCGGCCCTTCTACCTTCTCACCTACCCAGCTCAGGTGGTCAAGGTCCTCTTCCTTGCTCGGCCCACATCTCTCCTTATCAGATCCGATCCGGAGCCGGGCTTTCCTCGGATCTCCGCCCAGGCGGGGCTTTCAAGGGGTCTGCATCTCCGGCAACTGGCTATTCGTTCTCGCTTGTCTTTTCTCCGAAATCCCATCTTATCTGATTCTTTCCTGCGTCGTCCCAGTATCATCTGACTTCATCTTCAATTTTTAACGTCGTCGCCAACCATCCCTCCTATCCTATCCCATCTCAATTCATCTCAGTTCTTCATCTCAATTCATCTTATCCTCGACTTCAGCTTCCTCTCTACCCTTGACACCTGATCCTTACCCTTGTACATTCATACCGACGTCCTCCCCTCCTCATCCCCAAGATGGCGACATCGCCACATAAATACCCTACCATCAAACTCCCCCACCCATACCTCACAACCTACCACGTCCTCACCACCACCAATACCGATACCAAAACATACCCAACCCACATCCACTCCCTCTCCCTCGTCTCCCACCCCGACTCTGCACCCTCTCTCCCCGAACCCTTCCACGATCCCTCCCTCACCTGGTCCCCCCTCACATCCCCCTCTTCTGCCTCCTCGCCCCCGAGTACAGACAACAGTCTCTGGGCGCGCGCCGCACGCTCACCTGGCACGACCTTTCAGTGGCCATCTTCCTCTTCCTCTTCCACTTTCAACTCCCGCCCCTCCTCTCCTTCTCTTTCCCCCTCGTCCGCTCCATCTTCAGCAGCAGCAACCGCGACAACACCATCGCTAGCGGCAATCTGGAACGTGATACACGCCATCTACCTCGCCCACCCCTCGCTCGAGTATTTCCGGCTCTCACTGGAAGGGGAGGGGAGAGAGGTGGTGGAGAGGGAGTTGTTGGCTACCGGCTTGGCGATTGGGCATCCAAAGCCGTGGCATCTGAGCGGAAAAGAGGACGAGGAGGAGGCCGACGAGGTGCTGGTCACGAGGAGTGCCTTCTGGCAGGGCGCGGGGAGTCCGGTGGGCGCCCGGGGGATCTGGGTTGCCGATGCCTCGACGCACCAAGGGTTGCGGAAGGGGAGCGATCGGTATGATTTGTTCTCTTCTCGTTTCTGTGGTCTGTTTACGTCACGTTTGCTTGTCTAGTCGTTGTACCCAACTTTCTCCTCTCCCATCTCCCCTCCCAATCCGCTCTCAGTCCCCCAGCCAAAGACCGAAAAGAGAGAGAAGAAGCCGACATTCACCAGGTACCCCCTCTACCCCTCCCTCACGACCCTCACAATGAAATTCCCCCACGAGGCCGTCTACGCGCGGCACCCCACCCGCCGGCCCAAACCCGCGCCCGGCAGCATCGTGTACAGCCGCTTCATCCCAGAGCTCTCGGAGCACTTCTCGCTCGAGGCCGTGGACTTCACGTCTGCCGCGCATCTGGCCCTCTTTCACAAGTGGCAGAACGACCCGCGCGTCGCCGCCGGCTGGAACGAGACTGGCACGCTGGACGAGCATCGCGCGTACCTGCGGAGGCTGGCCGGGGATCCGCACGTGCTCACGCTGTTTGGGAGGTTCGAGGACACGCGGTTCGCGTATTTCGAGATTTACTGGGCGGCGGTATGATCCCTCTTTTCTTTTGGTCTTGCCTTGCCTTCTGTTGATCAAGTACCTTCTCTCTCGCTGGTAGTAACTTTTTTTTTGATATACCCTCTTTTATATACTCTGTTTGATAAACTCTCTTTGATAAAATCTCTCTAATATACTCTCTTATATACTCTCTTATATACTCTCTTATATACTCTCTCATATACTCTCTTATGTACTCTCTTATATACTCTCTCTTATATACTCTCTCTAATATACCCTCTTATTTGCTCTACTTTCTTACAACTCTCTTTTCCACATACCACCCTTCTTCCCTTACTGATCACCTCGATTTCCTTGTGTCTTGGCCTCGTGCGAGGTATCCACACCCATGCCCATCCGCATCCAGCCAACACCCACTGCAGGAAGACCACTATGGTGCGCACTACGCCTCGCACGCCTACGACCGTGGGCGGCACTCCCTCGTCGGCGACGCCTCCTTCCGAGGGGCGCAGCGTGTGAATGCGTGGTACAGCTCATGCATCCACTTCTGCTTCCTGGACGACGCACGCACGCTGCACGCGGTGGGCGAGCCCAAGGCCACCGGCGGCACGATCCTGAGCTACGAGAACGCCCAGGGCCTAACCATTGGGCAGTACGTGGACCTGGGCCACAAGAGGAGTGTGCATAGCGTTGTGAGCCGCGAGAAGTGGTTCCAGCTCTGCCCGCTCTGGTGGGACGGTAGGGGGAAGCCGTTGGAGAGTAGTGATCGCGCTGCGTGGAATGCGAGGTTATAGGGGGGTAAGGGGGGGTGCAGAAGAGAGAAGAGAAAATGGCTAGATGTTGGGAAATGGAAAAGAGTTTACCTTTTAGTATCTAGTACCTATGCCGAAAAATCTCAAGTGACGGGTAAATTGAGATGCAGTATTGTCGCGAAACTATTTTCTGTCCTGAAATGCGAGGGGTGAGGGGTGAGGTGAGGTGAGATAGGAAAGGCGTATATGCCTAGCAGGGTGCAGCGCGGAGGATACAGGTGCTTTGATACGTGTGTGGGTGCTAGGAAATTGCTGCGTAGAGAAGTGAGGCGCGTGCGTGTTGAGAGGAAGAAGAAGAAGAGGAGGAAGAAGAGGAAGAAGAGGAAGATGGGGGGTGGATGGGAGGGAGGACATGGCGGGACATCGATCCGCACGAGCGTGCTCTGCTGGGTCTCTGCTGGGTCTCTGCTGGGTCCGGCGAGGATGGATACGGCCGACGGGAGCTTGTGGGTCTCGATTGTCCGGCGTGGACAAAGGGGCCGGAGTGCTTTGCAAGTCGTAGCTCTCGAGACTCATGAAACGAGGCGAGAGCACCCGAGCAGCGACTGCTTTTCACTCTTCTCCGAGCGCGGGAGTCGGTTTGCAAGGAGAAAGATTCGACACGAAGAAAACAAGAGGCAGGAGAGATCTGCTGTATCATAGTCTGGGGATTCGGAAACCAAGTGCTCCCAGCTGTCCCGGTCGCGGCAGATCATCTCTGCACGCCTTGGAGTGAGAGCTGTATGTGATCGTCAGTTGCGCTTCTCGGTAGTCAAAGAGGTTGGAGGTCAGACGTCCGAGGATGATAGGAGCATGGCTTGCTGCGGCTTGAGAGTAGAAGCAGGCTGGTCTGTCCATCAAGAGGCGAGGTTGGTTTCTCGTCGCTTTCTGAAAAAATCTAGAACTGAGGACTTCTGAAAACTATGGAGCTGCAGGAGTATATATACAAGGTACGATTACATAAGCCAATCCTTGTATATTCCAACACTTTCCTTGGCAAAATCATGCTTCTTCCCAGATTTCTACCAGAAATCTGACTCTAAAGCACTATCATATCAGCAAAACATGCTGTCTGAAGATGTTTCCGGCTTGCTGCTGCCGCCTCCTGGATTCTCTAGCAGTGCTATACACAGGGACTGGCCGGGTCTGGCTTTATCACTGCTGCTCACGATCGCACCACCTCTGGATATGCTTCCTACTAGACAATACTCCTCGTGCAATGAGAAGCTCCTGGCCTGGCTATGCTAGTCAAGCATATCTCAGCAGTCGTCTCTGTTGGCAAGTCCTAGAACCTTTCTCTAGAATGTAGCAGGTATGTTCCATCTTGCAAATATCAAATGGCAGCTCCAGGAACGAGAGCCAAGCCTCAAATACCCACAGAGTCTGGTTACCTAGGCCATTATCGTGGCACCAGTATGCTCTGCGTGTCAAAGTATGTATTGAGTTTGTGAACGTCTTAGAGCCTGTCGTGGTTGCGAGTTAAAAATAGATTAGGACGCTGATCTGGGGACAACATGAGTGATACCTCATCAATCATATGTTAGCTGGGAGTTTGAATTTTCAGTACAGCAACCACTTACCTGGAAAACGTTGACCATGCCGCAGCTAAATAGATGCTTCTCACCAGAGACGCTTCTCAACTTTCTCTCCTAAAGGTGGTATGACCAGCACAGTTTTTATACTTGATCAAGAATGACAGGGGCATGAAACACCATGGTCTGAACTCGCATCGAATTCATATAGAAAGGGAGTAATAATATCTGAAAATTATAAGAGCTTTTTACAACGGATGTCTGCTGGCCCTAACAGGTTCCAGAGCAGATCCAGGCATTACAAGTCAGAGTTCCTTTCCAGAGCCAGTCGATCTTGGAAGATCGACTGGAGCAGAGCCAACAAGCGCCACAGCTCCGATCGTCTTTACAGCAGTGATAGTTCGGAGATCAGACAAGGCTAGAGCGGAAGCCTGGCTAAGGTGTTCCGTAGTCCTCCCTGTATATGCACGTGACTTGATCGGTCGCGAACATCTCCAGAGCTCTCAAGAAAACAGGCCGCCAGCTTTCGCTCATTGCGCCTCCACATCCCAACACATGCGATACTGTCTCCAAGCTGCGACATTTGCAGCTCCCACTGAATGGATTCCTGCGCATATCTGCTCGCTGGTAAATCCATAAGATAAAGCCGAACAAGAGCCTCTGTTCCTTCATTTTCCAGTTCAGCAACCTATGAACACAACGGTTTTTATCCGAAGCTGCGAAGAATCCCTTTCATCATTAAGCATATAGGATCTTGAGTCGCAAAACTGCGGCTTTCAGATACGTTCTCCTGTCGGCCAGGGGGAGATATACCTGGAGCGTTTGTCTCTTGACAGCTAGCAACATGTCAGGCCCTGTGAGTTCAATCGATGCGCCAGGAATCAAAGCCGATGGAGAGCTCCTACACACTATGCGCTCGGAAGTGGCAAGTCTGTTGCATAGAAAGAACGTCTCATTCCCAGGAGCGCAACCTGTCAGCTTTGCCCGCAGGCATCTAGAAGAGCTGACTAGGCAAGAGTAAGGCCTACCCAACTACTCAAACTTTACTCACTGACGCAGCTCTCAGCTACTACGTCTGCGAGAAGTCCGATGGCATGCGCTATCTTCTTTATCTCACAACTGATGATCAAGATGAAGAGATCCAATACCTAATCGACCGAAGAAACGACTACTGGTTCATTCCCAAAGGCGGCCTACACTTCCCTGTCCCTGGTGACGTAGCAAATTTCCATACCAACACCCTGATAGATGGTGAGCTTGTTCTTGATAGGCTTCCTGGTGGGGGGACACAGCCGAAATACCTGGTGTTTGATTGCATGGTACTGGATGGGAATAGCCTCATGAACCGGACCTTAGACAAGCGACTCGCATACTTCAAGCAGCGGCTTTTCAACCCGTACCAGGACATGTTGAAGGAATACCCGAGCGAGATACAATACCAGCATTTCATTGTGGAGCTCAAGTCCATGCAGCTGTCTTACGCGACGGAGATGATGTTCCGCCAAATCCTACCTGGACTACCACACGGCAACGATGGGTTAATCTTCACATGTCGCATGACGGACTATCAGCATGGCACTGATCATCACATACTGAAGTGGAAGCCCGAGTTGGAGAATTCGATCGACTTCCGACTCTCGCTCGACTTCCCCCTCGTGCAGCCTGATGCCCAGGACATCCAAGAAGGCATCACCAAGCCCTACTTCGAGTACGATGCGGTGCCGGTATGTAATCTATACGTCTTCAACGGCGACAGGGATCCTGAAATCCACTGGGGCACAATGCACATCGACGACGAGGAGTGGGAACAGCTGAAAGGGCGCAAGGAACCCCTGGACGATCGGATCGTGGAGTGCTTCATGGACTCGCAGAAGAGATGGCGGTATATGCGTTTCCGGGACGACAAGACGAATGCCAACCATATCAGCACGGTGAACAGCGTTATCGAGAGCATCACGGACCGCGTCACGGAGCAGGACCTTATCGCAGCGGCCAAGAGGATTCGGGATGAGTGGAAGCGGAGAGCAGCCGAGGAGCAGAGCAGAGAGAAGAAAGAGGCTGAGCGGAAACGAGTCGCCAGTGTAGGCGTCAACGGGCCACCTAAACGCAAAGCTGAGGATCAAGGGCACGGTAGACCTAGCCCCGGCCCACCAGGAAAGGGATGATGCAGCGAAGGAGAAAGCAGAAAGCAGATTTTTGGATCACTGTAGCAGGTTGGAGGTAGGATATGCATGCCCCGACCAGCCTGGAAGCCTGTGCAATTTGCAGCAGTATGGCGAGGGCAGCAAAAGAGGGAGNGAGGTCCAGCGAGACATATTCGTTCGGCGTCTTGGGAGCAAGGAGGCATGGCATCAGCGGGCAAAGTCACATATCCACGGACGAGCGACACGGTGTTCAATTTTTTTTTGGCTTTTTGGGGAGCTTGCTGTCTAGAAGCAGCGCTTTGGTTAAGGATACTCTGGCGTTGCAAATGCAGCGCAGAGAAGCTGCCTCTCACGTCTGGCGAAATGAGAAATGATATCCACCCATCACCTCCATCTACTGTGCCCCTGAGAAATTTCCAGCTTGGGATCACGTGAGAGAGATATGTCTGTCCCTGACGTGGTATCTTGCCAGTTTAGCAACGAGAGAAGGAAAGCGGAAAGCAACGCCGAAGGAAAGGGGCAGATACCAAGGCTGGACCCCCCCCCCCAAAAACAAGCAGGAGAGACCGAGAATCCGAACGGATTTCGCATGTTCCCGTCCAAGCGCAGAAGATCCCCCTCCACCGACGCAGCAGAACATACCTTGCGGCATGTAGGGCTCGATCATCCCGCATGAAAGCTCTAGCCCGGACGCCCAAAGACGATCCACACCCCGGGAGAGGAGACTGAATTCCTCGCTCATGCCCGATGGCTTGCACTCCCGTCGAAAGCCACGATGCAACTGGGCCTCGCTTAGAGAAAGACAGTCAACACAGCAAGCCAGGCCAGAACCGCGGTCGTTGCGTGCGCCGCACCTCTAGACGGAGCAGCGGCTGCTGTAGCCGGGAGCGGCTCGCTGCTGCTGCTGCTGCTACTGCTGCTAGGCATCGTGCGGGGTACCGCTGTGATGGACAAGATGCCCCCGGTCGCTACGCGCGCGGTGTTGGCTGTTGGGGAGTAGGCGGAGGGAAAGTGATCGGGCTGTGTCGCCCATGGCGCGGACGGGTGTAGTGAGCAGCAAGGTGCGGCGCCGGGGATGCCGGGGCTGCAGGACGGGTCCGCGGTTTGCGTTGACGAGACCGCGTCTATGGACGGGAGAGATGTTGAGCGGCCTGGGGCGTCGGCTGGGGGCTCGGCAGATATGGAGGCGATGGTCTCGGCGGGGTTAGGGGTTGGGGCGATTGTCAACGGAGGCGCGATTGAGGGGGTAGGCGGGTACGGATCGCTGGGGGTTGAGATCCATGGGGGGCTGGTGTCTGCGGAGGTTGAGGAGATGATGCGAAATGAGACCACTGTAGGTGGACTTGTCAGTAAGGCTGGCTGCGGAGCGTTGTAGACGATAAGAGTTGAGATTGAAGGTGCAGCCAAGGTGGTTGCTGGGGATGGGTTGCTGAGAATGTCGGACCATGAGGATTTTGTAAGCATTCGGCTGAATGCTGGGTTCAGTACTATAACACTCGGGAGTGATGAAGGACCTCTTGGCTCGTCTGAGAGTGAAGGGAGGCCGCTTGTGGTCTTTGACGTTGACTCCGTAGTCGTACGGAAAACCGTGCCAGCACTCGAGATGGGCTGCATGCCGTGAGCCATTCTTGCCGAGGTCAAGTCCCCCAGAGATGGTGCTTGGAACGGCGCATCCACTGTCGAAGTGGTCTTGATGATCGGTGCCAACATTGGTGTAGGATCCGAAATGTCCAAGGAGGCTGGAGAGACGAGAGTGTTAGAAATACTTGATGGAGATACTACAAGAGTGGCCGTGAAAGCAGATCTTGACGTAGAGGGCATTGCGGCCTGCATCGAGGAGCCACCCGCCGACAGAGACGGCGCTGATGAGCTTGCCAGAGACGGTGTAGCATACGTCTTGCTTGAGATGGTGATCGTGGTGACTCGACCTTGCACTGAAGAGCTCGAAGGAGCAAGCCGTGCTGTCGAGGCCGACAGGGATGTGGGAGACGTGCTCAGAGGGAGAGATTTACTTGCCAATATACTATTCGACGCCGATGAGGCACGATCTGTGGAAGCCGACGAGCTGGAACTTTGACTCGCAATCGAGGATACAGAGACCTGCGTAATGGAGTTTGACCCAATCCGCTCGTAAACGCTCAGCCGACCCGTACCGCCGCATACTTCTTGGTCGTTCCCCCCACAAGGCATCCCGCATTGTGCGTCCGAAGAAGTCGTTGATAAGGCGTTCAATTCATCGTCACAATAGCCTGGTTCGGTTAGCCCTTATGGTTCCGGGTCACAAATCATGATATGATACCTACACTCCCGACCATACTCGGCACCAGCGTACTTGTAGGGAGCGCATGCAGCGGTGCACTTTTCGACTGTGTTTGCATCATCTGGAAGACTTTGCCCGTCTAACGCTCGACCACTTCCCCTGACCTCGGTGTAGCACCCGACGTACCTGTACCCGTTGGCTGCAGGTACAACTTGAGGCTTAGGTCTCGTCGTTGTAAGCGAGGCGGACGTGGAGGCTGATACAGATGTTCGAAGTGTTGAACCCAAGTTCAAAGTTGCCGTGGTGCTTGGCGCGAAAGAGACCGATAGATCTAGGCTCGAAGCCACCACAGGCTCGGCCGAGCTGCTAGACGATGAAGTGCTCAGATCTGTGCTGGTTCGCGCCGTCGATCCATTGAGCTGGCTTTGGAGGACCAGAGGGGAGAAGGATGATCTGTGCTGCTGTTAGAGTACGGGGAAGGAGAAGGAGTGGACTTTCACTCACGATAAACCGAAATCGGTAGTTGAAGGCACTGTCGTCTGGGTCGGTGCCGCGGTTGTGAGTGCCTTTGTAGACACAACTGCAGATAGTCCTCCTTCGTTGACGATGGTTATGGATATTGGTTGTAAAATGACAACTGGAGGCGGCGTAAATTGCCTGACACCGAGAATGGGATTGAAAGCGAAGTCTTTACAATCAAGCTTGTCCGCCGCTCCATCTGGACATTGGTCAGAGGCTGGACCGTATACAGCCAGGGAAACATACCAAATGGTTGAGATCCAATCATAAAATAAGCTGCCAGTAGAGCAGATATCCTAGTGGGCAGCTTCATATTGACCGCCGTGTAGTGTAGAGTGCTGATACTTCTGGAATAACCAAATGGAGCGTTCTCGCTTTGAAAAGTCGGCAGACATGGAAGATTATCAAGGCGCCTGAGCTGATATATAAGGGGTAGGCGACTGTAGAGAGACAAGTCAACCCGAAATGCGAGGAGATCCCCGGGCCTTGATCCAGGTTGCAATTCGTGATTGTTGTTGAAGGATGTGGTAAGGTCTGTAAGCGAAAGAGATGGCATTTGAAGATTGAATGGCCTCCTCGGCGAGCGGACTAGTCAGAGACAGCGACAGCTGACAGCGATGGCCTCTGTAGCTGATATTTTAGGTGAATTGCCGGAAGGGGTCGCCAGCTAATCTGTCCAAGTCATTTCGAATCACCCAGGCTGTGTATGACTCCGCTTGTTATGAGAAAATTTCTTGAGAATGTCGGAGTGAGCATTTACATTAGATAGAATTGTAGTATGTACTATACGAATAGGTTTAATAGCCAAAATGAGAGCAAGAAACTACAAATATCTCTTTTCAATTCGTGGTAACATAACCGTCACTTGAAAGGAACAGCAGAAATACAAGCCTTATTCAACGCAAATATACTTGGTAGTAATAGAGAAAGGCTGGTTTATGACTCCAGCTATCCGCGCTCTAAGAAAACTTCTCTGACGATTTCCGATAACAGGTAGGAGATATTAGGGGGGGTAGAGCACGTGACCATGGATTGGAGAAGAATGAAAAAACCTCTTCTCCGGTGGAGGGCCGAATGACTTTCGTCCAGGGACTTGTGAAGTTCGATTGTGATAAAACATCTAGCCCTAGGTATGAATTTGATTTTAGCTAAGCGGTGATCTTCTGGCTTTGCGGATTTCCGCCTCGATTCATATTCTTCCTTGGAATCACTCAAGTAGAGCATCTGAAAGGCTGCAACAAAGAGCAGGAGGACGCTTAACTGCGTGAAGCCATTTCAACTGACCTTCTGCAAATATTGCCCTGGAAACCGTGAC
The DNA here is from genome assembly GCA_024741835.1 of Diplocarpon mali. NCBI lineage: Eukaryota > Fungi > Ascomycota > Leotiomycetes > Helotiales > Drepanopezizaceae > Diplocarpon > Diplocarpon mali. Next base: position 6,000 of record JAENRP010000131.1, on the reverse strand, counting down.
GGTTTCCTGTCATGTTATTGTTGTCCCTCGATCACTGAAAATACCCCTCGAGTTTCGGTGCAAACTGCAAAGAAAACCACACTTGACAGCACATTTGACAGCAAAGACATTTTATTTCGGAGATGACCAGACCAAATAAGAAATGAGTAGACGCTATAATTAAGTATAGCTTCTTTATAACGGTAAATAGGGAGCGACCAGTAGTTGAACACGGAGGCTGGTGAATAATGGGCAGGAGGTTCTTCCTTTAGCGCTAACGCGTCGTCATTATTTGCACGACACGCGCGTGGGCAATACACCTTGTTCCAACCGCCATCTCAACTACGAAACACAAGCGCTCTCTTGCTCGATTCCTCCCGCCAACACAGCCAATTCCACCTCTCGAATCCCGCGACTGGAGTTTTCCATGCGAAATGGCCCCGCGCCGCGGTGCGGACACGGAATCCGAGGAGCCAGAACAAGAGCTGGTCCAGCTCACTTTCAATGAACCATTATCATGGCCGGCTGCGAAGCCGATCGCAACGGGAGAGCTCCTGAGAAGACTCAATACCCTGACAAACGAACTTCAAGATATGGTCGCGGAGGAGGCAGACAACGCCTCTTTTAGCAAGGTCGCGAAGGAGCTTGCAGGGAAACAACTTCTGAACCACAAGGATAAAGGTGTACGCGCATTCGCCGCAATGTGCTTGGTGGATGTCTTGGGCCATTGCGCCCCTCACGCGCCGTTCACTCCCACCCAGATGAAGGTATAGCGCGAATTCTCTAGGAGGGTCACGGCTAACGCCCTCAGGAAATCTTCACACTCTTCATCACATCGATTTTCCCAGCCCTGGCTGACCCCTCGCATGCGTACCATGCTCAGCACAAATATGTCCTGGCCTCTCTGGTACAGGTTAAGAGTATCGTTTTGCTATGCGATATTCCAAACTCCGAGGCCCTGATACTGCACTTGTTTACTTGCTTCTTCGACATAATCTCCGGTTCTGGAAAGTCTTCGACGGGAGAGACTATCGCTAAAGATGTCGAATATAACATGACCCAGATGATGGTGATCTTGGTAGACGAGGCACACAGCTTGCCAGCCAATGTCGTAGACACCATTGTCGCCCAGTTCCTGCGTGCCTCAGTGCCTGGGAATGGCAAGGGCAAGAAGGAAGTGGACGAGAAGCAGACCACACTGCTCCTAAAGGAATTGCCAGAAGCTTACAACATGGCGAAGACGATTTGCAACGCTTGTCCGGAGAAGATGGCGCGCTACATCAGCCAATACTTCAATGAAGTCATCTTGGATGTATCGAGCAGAGCGAACTCGAAGTCTAATGGTCCCCGACGAGCGAGCGATGCGTTAGGCGACTCTGATGATGAAGATGCACCAATGGGACCAACCGAGGTGGAACTGCATGAGCTTGCTAAAGCCCATAAGCTTCTGCGCGAACTCTGGAGAGCATCGCCAGCTGTGTTGCAGAATGTTATCCCCCAATTGGAAGCAGAGTTATCTGCAGAGAATGTTCAGCTCAGAAGCATGGCGACGGAGACTCTGGGCGACATCATATCGGGTATCGGTGCTGCAGGACCTCCTCCACCTCCAGCTATGGATCCTGCCAAGTACCCTCCCGCCATGCTAGAGGATTACCCGCAGGGTCCCATATCAGATAGTATTCTTACAACCCCCATATCCCCTCAGTCTTTTGCTCAAGCATACCCGACGGTCTATCAGAGTTTCATGGGCCGAGGAAAAGACAAATCATCCGTCATCCGGTCAGGATGGACCACTGCAGTTGGTCGAATCATTGTCACCTCGGCTGGAGGTATTGGTATGAGTCGAGACGAAGAAGCATCTTTGGTGAGAGGACTAGGCGAGAAGCTAGCTGATGCTGACGAGAAGGTTCGACTTGCAGCAGTCAAGGCAGTCGGCAGATTTAGCTTCTATGATATCATGTCCAAGCTTGCGCCCAATGGCTCGATTACCAAGTCAGGCTCTGTACTTTGTACTTTGGGCGACAGAGCAAGAGATCGCAAGCACCATGTGCGCGTAGAAGCCATGACTGCTCTTGGTAGAATCTGGGGTGTTGCTGTTGGTGAGATTGCCGCAGAAAATGAAAGTGTAATCGAGACCCTGGGCGGTATCCCCAACAGGATTTTCGATTCGTTCTACGTCAATGATGTGGAGATTAATGTTTTGCTTGACAAGGTCATGTTTGAGCAGCTGATACCGCTCAGCTACCCACCGTCAAAGTTCAAAGGGTCGAAAACCTCAAGTGGAGAGTCACAGACTCAGATTAATGGAGAGGGACCCTACGATCCCGATAAAATCCGAACGGAGCGCATCCTTTATGTCGTCAAGTCCTTGGACCAAAAATCAAAGAAAGCATTCTACGCAATGCAATCTCGAAGACCAACATACACCAAGGTCATGGAAGGATTTTTGAAACGCTGTGAAGAGTTCAATGGTGGTGTCATCGAGGGTGACTCGAAAGACGTCAAGAAACAACTCGATACCACCATCAAATGGCTCGCTAACTTGTTACCAGACGCTTTGAGGTCCGTCCAGGATCTGCACAAATACGCGAAGATGCACGACAGAAGGTCTTACCAGCTTCTTAGATTTGCCATGGCACCGGAAAGTGATTTCAGCACAGTCTACAAGGCGATCAAGGAGTTCCAGAAACGTTTGAATGCAGCCCCGAATGCCCCAGCAGGCCTCCTCGAAACCCTGAATCCTATCATCTACCGTTCTGCATCGTTGGTATATAACCGGAGCCACCAGCCAGTCATCTTGCAGTATGGTAGAACCGACGAGCACGGATTGGCAGCAACCGCGCGTGACATTATGAAGGAGATCTCAGATAAGCACCCCGAGATATTCAGAGCAAGCGTTAAGGAGCTGTGCAAATCTCTCGAGGAGCAAGCTCCTTCAAAGACCAAGGCCAATGATGCAGCGAGTGTAGATACTCTAAGGGCCCTTGCTTCTTTTGCCAAGGAGGAGCGCAAGGAAGGCGAGAAGAACGAAATAGACCCCACTACGAAGTTCACACAAACCTTGATCAATTTCGCCTTATACGGAACCCCGGCCAAGGCAGCAAAATATGCCATTACAATCTTACACTCTATCAGTCCGGCAAGGAAGGAAATGCACATGAAAGATCTCCTAGACAAATGTTTGGAAAACTGGACGTTTGGCGAAAACCATTTTCTAGCGAGGATAGCTACAATTAGCCAACTGTGCCTGCTTGATCCGAAGCTTGTGGAGGACGTAAACGATGAGATCATTGATGTCACGACGCAGCAGATCCTGCTAGAAGTTCGCACTCCCAAGACCGACGAAGATCCGCAATGGCAAACCGACGCGGAATTAGACGAGGAATGCCAGGCTAAATGCTGGGCCGTGAAGACCTTGGTAAATCGATTGCGGACTACGGAAGAAGAGGAGACTGCGAGGACGCTTGCCGTGCCAATTTACAAGCTCATAGACAATTTGATTCTCAAAAAAGGAGAACTTTCGAAGCAAGGAAAAACGCCGTCACATCACAAGTCACGCCTTCGTCTTCTCGCCGCCCAGCAGATGCTGAAGCTATGCCGAATGAAGATATATGACGATCTGCTGTCTCCTACAGAATTCAATCGTCTTGCCTTGGTAGCCCAAGATGCTGTAGCGAATGTACGCATTGGCTTCGTTGGTAAACTACAAAAGTACATCGTCAAAGGCAGATTTCCTCCCCGTTTCACGACAATCGTGTTCCTCACGGCTTTCGAGCCTGTGCTCAGCTTCCGCGAATCGATCATGACCTGGATCCGTTCTCGCGTCAAGCTATGCCGAGAGTCCAAGAGCACGGTTTTTGAACAGCTGTTTCCTCGACTTCTGCACCTGCTAGCCCACCATCCCGACTTCAGCACTGAGCCTAACTATTTGGCTGACATTGGGAAATACATCATATACTATCTGTCTACGGTTGTCTCGGAGCAGAGTTTAGCTTTGACCTACAAGTATGCGCAGCGTGTCAAGCAAGCTCGGGACGCTCTTTCCAAAGACGACGACAATCTCTACATTCTCAGTGATCTCGCGCAGGCCTTGATCAGAAAGTGGGAAGAGAAAAAGGGCTGGAGCATGCAGACATACCCAGGCAAAGTCGGTATGCCGGCAGGCTTATTTGCTCCTCTTCCCAACCATGCTGTCGCGCAGGAGATCGCGGAGAAGAGTTACTTGCCTGATGACATGGACCCCCTTCTGGAGAGCATCGTACGGAAGGCTGAGCAGAAAAAGGTAAAAGTCTCTTCGAAAATGTCGCAACTCACAACCCTAACATACTCGTGAAGCAGAAGCGCAAATTCGATGACAAGGATGGCCGTCCGCCCAAGAAAATGAAATCAGAACGCCAAGCTCGACCTGCGAGAACCCCTGCCCCTAAGAGAGAGAAAGCCGCGCGCGAGAAGAAGACTCCGAGACCGAAAAAGCAATCCACAGGCACCTTCAGCACACCAGATCTTTCATCTGTCGATAGGCGGAAGAGCGGTCGCGTCGCAAGCTCAGCCGCAAGGACTGTCTACGAGGAGCGAGATTCTAGCGAGGACGACGAGGAGATGTGGCAAGGCGTTACTAAGTGGTCATACTTCAACGAGGACGGTACTTCTCGGCCACCTCCGGAAAATGAAGGTCAGTCCGAAGAAACAGAAGATGCCATGGACGTCGACGAGGATGACGAGGAGGCAGAGGCTGTCGATGAAGCCGCGTCTGCTGCTCCTGAACCAGAACCGGAAGTGGAAGTGGAGGAAAGCGATTCGTCACTTTCTCCCGAGCCTGATCCGGAACTGGAGGCTAAAGAAGAGGAAAAAGAGGAACAAGAAGAGGAGCAAGAAGAGGAGCAAGAGCAGGAGCAAGAAGAAGAGCAAGAGGAGGAAGAGGAAGAGGAAGAGGGAACCAAGCCTGCACCCCCGGCCTTCAAAAACGGCAAACACAACCTCCCTTCACGCTCCCGGTCCAGTACGCGCAGATCCACTGTGGCCTCTTCATCCGCGGCATCGACCCCCCGAGTCACGAGAGCCAAGCCGAAAGCCATGGATCCCCCCGCTCCAAAGACGAAGAGGAGGGCGCCGATTGCCAAGCCGCCGGCGAAGGGGAAGAAGGCTGCGAGTGCGAAGGGGAAGGGTGCGAAAGCGAAGGGGAAGGCAAAGAACGTTTAGGACCGTGAGGGAGTGTTTGGATCTGCGTGCGACAGGAGAAATGGGAAACGGCGAGAAAAGGACAGGAAACGAAAGGATGTTGGTGTCATAGCTGCCGCATTCTGTCATCACTAGTGCAAACCCCTGGAAGGCGGAATCAGATGTGGCAGCTGGATACTTTCTTCCTCCCCATCTGGCCTTGCACACTACTACGCAGGAACAAGCGTATAGCGAAAGGATGGAGACGACAGCCTGCCAGAACCCGAACCGTCCTGTACAATATGTACTATACCTAGGAAAGATGGTCGTGAGATGCAGTTGGTGCGAGATGTATTTACGTTTAGTTAGTTGACTGGAAGCGTTTTTGCCGTGATGTCTAGGACTCGACGGATGGGTTATGGGGGAGGGGGGAGGGCCATATAGCGTACATATACGTATAATCCCCGCTTCCGCCGATCTCATCTCGTGCTTTGCGATTTGGGATCCATGATTTGCCTTGTGGCTTATGCAGCAGTGCAGTCCGTGCAACGAGTGCACTCCTTGAGCGCGACATTCAGCCAGCGGGAATGACAAGCGGAGGAGAAAAAAAAAGATACCAAAGAGCAAGCCCGCACCGCTCCGGCCTCCTCTCTCCCCTCTCTAGGATTCCCCGCTGGAGAAAGCCCCCGCCTACAATCAAGCCCCCGCCAACGCATCTCTCCAGCCGGGCGAAGCTACAAGAGCCGCCAAGAGCCGCACAAGGGCGTGAGAGGGGCGATTACCTCTCAGGGTTATGTAGATCTACGATAGGATATAGGGATGGGGATGGGGATGGGGATGGGGATGGGAGATGGGAGATGGGAG
>JAENRP010000130.1:95071-113201 GCA_024741835.1 Diplocarpon mali | reverse complement strand
TTAAATAAGTAAGGTTTATTAATTATATATACTATATAACTAATATTACTATACTAATTGGATTTAAGGATCTTATAAAGATCGGCTTTTAAAACGTAGGCATCTTTATTATAATTATCGTTTGAATTATTAGAAGTGGATTTAAGTTTAGATAACTTACTATTATTATTAGAAGTATTTACTAAAGTTTTAACTAAATAGCCTTTTCCTTTGCCCTTCCTTAATAGTTATAGCCTTTAATAGGATAAGGGCAGTTTGCTTTTTAACTTTTGCTTCGATTGCTTCTTAATATTAAAGCTAGCAACTATATTAATTAGTTGCCTTCTAACTTTATAATTAGTAATATTATAAGTACTATTATAGAAGTAGTATCCCTAATAAGCTTAAGGGCTTGTCCTACGCTCCTTCCTCTTCTTAGGCTTATTATTACCTTATAATATAGCATTTGCCGATTTAAAGCGTCCTTTAAGGTCTTACTCAATAGTTCGAAGGAGGTCGATCTTCTTATAGATCTTAAGGTTGGATTAGATAAGAAGAGATTATTTTATAATAGCAAACTTAAAAGAGAGGCTATTAAGTAGGAAATTAAAAAGCTAAGTTTCTTTAAAAGTCGTAGCTATCTTAAGATCTGCAGCTCTTACTCTCCTTCTCGCTTTATATAATATAAATTAAGTAAAGTCTATATTTATATTTATATTCTTACTATCTTTATCTTTTCTATACTAAAATAAAGTGATCTACTATAGTAGATATTAAGTATTAAAGGCAGTTGTTTAAGAGTATTTTACCTTTAAAGTATCCTATCTTATCTTTATATTATTATAAATTTAAATAAAATCTTAATCTTTATCGCTTAAACCTCTATTAATCTTAAGCTTATATTTAGCTAAGGCTAGCCTATACTCCTTCTCCTTTTCTATATTTAAAATCTACCTTTAGGATTCTTAGTTATTATCTACTAAGGCTCTTAGGCTAAGCTTGTTTAATATATTTAGTAAATCCTTAGCAGTTATATTAGCTATTAAAGTAGAAGTAGACGAATCAATAGAGGGAGTATAGGAGGCTATTCTCGCATATTTAATAAGTATCTTTTAAATCGCTATTTCAATGCCTTTGCTTTTAAAGTAAAGCTCTAAATTATCGAACTATTATTGCTAGTTCTTTTAAAAGAGTTAAAGGTCTCTAGGTCTAGTGTTTTAATTAGAATTAAAAGCTATTACTATTTCAAATAGAATTGCATTTAAAATCAAATAAATTAAATAGTTAAGGGCACTCCTCCTATCGAAAAGTCGAAATGATTAAATAGTAGGTATTATAGAAGTATTAAATAGGGAGGAAGTCCTCTTATCGAAAAGGGTTTTTAGGCTATAACGTAAGGAATCATACCTCCTACGAAACATAGTAGAGTAAGGAATCATACCTCTTGTAGTACTAAAGGGTTATAGAGTAAGGAATCATACCTCCTATTCGCCGATTGCTTGCCTCTTACTATAAGTCTCATTCAACTGAGAATTTGAATAGCTCTGGCAGTAGGAGTGTTTTCCTTAAGAATTTTTAATAACACTCGCCTTCTATTATTAGAATCAATATTTGTTAAGAAGCGCGAATGAAATAGGAGTCCTCTCTTATTAGTGGCTAAATTATCCAGTTATCGAATAGATTCTTCCCTTTTATCTCGGTCTATTTTAAAAGCGTCGGCTAAGGTTATATATTAATTTGTATTAGCTAAGAATTCCTCTTTAGAGATTCCCTTTAGTCTTAATTCTTCGGTTAGGAAGTCGTCAAATTAGAGAATTCCAAGGGCCACTTAGGTTAAAAGGTTATTAATAGCATTTGCGTAAGCTAAAAGGAGTTTTTATTACTTTATATCTCCTAAGGCTATATAGGTCGATTTAAAGCTCTTTAATAATATAATAGCTCTGCTATCTTAAGAGAAGTTTATAACTAGTATTTGTTTATCTCCTATTATAGCAGACAAAACCATTTGTAAGTTCTTTAAAGGCATATTGCTTATGAAAAATAGGGAGTATGAATAAGAGAGTTTAATAGGGTATAAGAATTAAAAAGGCATATAAGCTGCAATAGGTTTACTATATATATATTAAGGAAATTGGACTTTTTATTTATTATTTAAGGAAAGTAATAGGAATGCTATAATTAAAGGCTAATATTAAAAATATAAAATAAGTCAGAGCAAGTAAGAATTTAAAGTAATCTTAAAAGATCTATATTTTAAATAATAAAGGAGGCGACCTTATTGAAAATGTAAAAAATAAGGATTAAAGGAAGGTAGGATAATTGATAGGCTAGGAAATTGTTTAATATTCCTATTTATATTCTTTAGATATTTTAAGAATAATAACTTAGGGTTGCGATTAGTTAGGTATTTTAATATTCTTTACTTATAAGACTGGCTTATAAGTTAAGTTAGAAAAATCTTAGTCTTTGTCCGAGGGTTCAAAATTGCTTATATTACTATTAGTTCTTATAAAAGATTTAGAAGTTGTATCAATTTCTGATTCGTCTTTTAAAAGGAATAAGGTCTAGTTGCATCGATAAAAGCGTTTTAGTCAATTAGCTGCAAAGGTCCCTTTAATATCGACTCTATTAAGTTCTTAAAAAGAATAGTATCCTTTTTCTTTCTACTCAGATTTAACTTTAAATAAGCTAAGCTATCGATAGTTAAGTTTAATATCTACTAATATATTAATGCTTTTTATAATATTATAAACTAAAATAAGATTATCTTTTTAAATAGGATGCATTTTAAGTACTTTAGAAGTAGCCTATACTTTTTTAGCTTTTTCCTTATATTATTTCTTTCGTAAAATGATTTTCTCTATATCTATATCTTAGAGCTTAAGTTATTAGCATCTTATTATTAGCAAATCGGAATAGTTTTAAATTTAACTATAGTTAAACAATCTCTAAATAGGCTATTAGGATTTAAGAGGGAGCTATGCCTCTCTACTATAAATAAGGAAAAATAGTATAACTCCAATCGGTTTATAGATTATCGTTTAATAAGCAAAGAGTATTTTATAAAAGTGTTTTATCTAATTCTTAAATCCTCTAAAGGTAACTTTAGATAGGCTATTAAAAATGTTATAATATCCTTGCTCTACCATTCTATTAGCTTTCGAGTTATATATTAAGATTTAAACCCGCTTAATACTATATTTTCATAAGAAAGCTTCAACTATTCCTTTATTTTCAAAGCCTTTATTAATAGTTAGTCTACTAAAAAGTCTATAATAATAGACCATATCTTCCTAAAGGAACTTTGCAATAGATTCAGAGTTAGCAGATCTTAAAAGTCATCCTTTAAGCTATCTTAATAGGTCTTCCTTTGCTAAAATAAAATATATTATCCTATTCTTAGTAGTTAATACTTATATAATATTAAAGCTGACTTTATAAAAAAGGCCTAATAGCCAGGTTAGGAATAAGGGATTTTCCTTATAATTAAGTTTTCATTTCTAATAAGGGACACAACTCTTTATAAAAGCTTTACAGTCCTTAAAAGCACCTGTTGCAGGAATGCCCGTCACATGTTTGTCACATGATCTGTCACATGACACATCATACACATGATGTGTCATATGACTTGCCATATGACTTAGTGGCAGCCCTTGTTAAATAGCTCGTAGTTAGAGAGCTCTTATAAATCAAGACATAAGATACTAAACATCGTCGCTTGCACCTTATACTTCTTTATGCCCTCTTCTAGTTTACTATCAAGTTCACTATTAGAGAACCTTATTGCTATAGGTTATAAGCCCTGTATGCCTATGAATAGCATTCGACAAATTCCATCGATTAGAGTCTCCCTTACAAACGAAAAGGCTGATCGACATTTTAAGTTTTACTTAACTAACGACGCATAATAAGCGTTATCTTAATAATAAAACAGTAGCTACTCCCCTTCTAAAGCGCTATGCAATAATCCAAGCTTATATAAGATTTATTACTATAGCTAAATCATTAGGACTAACAGCTGAGATTACTAGCTTAATTGCTAAAAGTACTCTACTGCCTGAATCACCTATTTTTAAAAGGACTAATATATAGTACCCTAAACTCGAATTCAATAGTTCATCTCCTCCTCCTCCTCCTTCTCCTCCTTTCGACAACTCTATATATAAACATATAAATAAGATGTCGTCGTTATCTTTGGCTGCCCTTAGCCTCCCTAAGTCTTAAAAGCTTAAAGGCGCAGAGGACTATAGCTAGTAAAGGAATAAGGTTTTGAACCTTGCAAAGTCAAACGCCTTGACTATGCATCTTCATACAAAAGCTAGAATATATACTCCACCTAAGGTTGACTTATAGGACCGTTCTATTACAAATGAGGAAAGGGATAATTAGGTTAAATAGGAAGCTAAGGAATCTCAGATAAAGCTTACTATTATACTTAATTGCAAACCAGGACTACTAGCTTATATAAAAGGCGACAAATCTGCCTTAGATATATAGGAAGTTCTTTAAAAATAGTACAAAGGATCTAGAATAGTACTTGAATATAATGCTATATAGACCTACGTCACTATCAAATATAATAACTTCAATTCACTCGAAGCTTACGTCGTCGCCTTCAGGCTTTTAATCACTAAATTAGAAGCTCTCGACTCTGCCCTTCCCTCTTACTAGCACCCTATCATATTTATTGCTAGCTATTCTAATAGATGGCCTATTTAAGCAAATCGATAACGTTCTAACCTTCGCTTAGCTATAGTAGCTAGACGAAAATTAGAGATCACGCTTAAAGCTCTTATTAAAGATATTACTAATAAAGCTTAAGCCTTACAAAGTTTAAAAATGAATAGAACTGTCTTATATAGTAATAAATCGGCTAGTAAGCCGCATTCCTCTAACTATAAGAAGTCAGAAAACAAAGGAGGTTTCAAAGACTTAAAGAAGAGCACCTTTAGGAATACTACTACCTTCTCCCTTAACTCCCCTTATCCTTATTGCAAGCAACTAGAGCTATACTATAAGGTAGAAGATTGCTTTGCAATTAATAAATCGAAGAGAGAGGCTTAAGAGAAGGATTTAAGGAAGAAGTACGTATTCTATCACCTTAAAGGTAAGGACGACAAGTCCTTGCTGTTATTACCAAAAGGTAAGAAGCCTTTTAAAAAGATTCAAAAGGAAGACGAAGAGTCAGATAATGACCTCTTTAGGCATACTATGCTATTACTAACCCTAAGGCCAATTCTCACTCGCGAGCTGGGCCTAGGAGTCAATTCCGACTCCTCTTTAGGGCCAATTTCTACTCGCGGGCCAGGCCTAGGAGTCAGTTCTTTTACCTACTTCTTATTAAAATTAAGGAATCGTTAGCTATATAATATAAGTGCTAGTAAGCACGTCTTTAATAATCTCTCTAAGTTCACTTCCTATACTACTTAAGATAATCTACCCTCCTTAAGTATAGTTAATAGATCTATTCAACCTCTTAGCGTTAGCATTTGCAAAGTCAACGCACTTAAATCCAATAGAAAGGTGTGTATTCTTAAGTTAATTAATACTCTCTATATACCTTAATCACTTGTCTGCCTATACTCAGGTAGTAAACTTAATAAAATCAAAGGCTTCTATCAAAATAGCAAGCTGTTCCTATCTAATAAGAAGGAAATTTGCACTATTAACAATAATATATATATTAATAAGGAATAGCCTTCTACTAACTCCTTTAGTTATATAAGTGGATATACTCTCCTAGCTGCTATCGAGAATAGACCTCTTAATATTAAGCTCTAGCACCGTCGATTAGGCCACGCTAGCCTATAAACAGTTAGAAAGACCTAATCTGCTATTACTAATATATAGATCAAGGAAATAAAATCAGAGAAGACGCGAATTTGCACCCCTTGCGAGAAAGGCAGACCTCTCTAATATATTAATAAACGTTTAGCTCGCCCTTGACCTACGAAGGCACTTGATAAGCTATACGTCGATGTGGTTTATCTAAAGCCAACTAGCCTTAACGGCCATAAATACGCTTCTATCTTCACTTGCGCAGCTACGATAGCTAGGTAGGGATAGACCTATATAAATAAATCTAATACCTTTAAAGTAAATAAGAAGATGATCAGCCTCTTATAAACTCAGTACAATCGCATAATCAAGCGGTAGAGAACTAATAGAGGTAAGAAGTACTCTCTTATACAGATGCGAATACTTATAAAAAACCTTAGTATGATTTTGAAAGAATCTACTTTATATACGCTAGAATAAGACGGCAGATTAGAACGATTAATTCGTACACTAATAGAAAAGTTGCGAACAGCTGTAATTGATTAAAATATCCCCTCCTTTCTCTAGCCTTACCTCCTTCTTTCGGTAATATATATTACCAATCTTACCGCCTTTAATATTCTTAGTAGCAAGACTCTATATAAGGTCTTTTGGGATAATATCGAGCCTAATAAGCCTTATACTCCCTTAGTCAAATATCTTCGAGTACTAGGCTGTCGCGTCTATATACTAATTAAGAAAGAAAGGCGAACTTAAAGCAACAAACTCGCTTTAAGAGCAGAGGTAGGTACTCTTATCGGATTTAATAGTAGAAGTATCTATTAGATCTATATACTATTGCGAATAGGTGAAAAGATTATTCGATTATCTTACGTTCGATTTAATAAAGATAGCCTAATTATAAAGCCGCAATTAAGGGGTGATTTCACTCCTAGGCCGGGACCGCGAGTCAATTCTGACTCTTATAATAATAGTGATTTCACTCTTAGGCTAGGACCGTGAGTCAATTCTAACTCTTATAATAATGATGATTTCACTCCTAGGCTGGGACTGGGAGTTAATTCCGATTTAGAAGAAGCTGAGCTTCTAACTTTAAGAAAGAGAGGAAGACCTCTTGATTTAAAGAATAAAGCTTACCCTTAGCCTTTTGAGAAGAGAGCTACTCACTTAACTTATGCTCTTGGATTCAAAGCTGATAACTCTATTAATAAGAAAGCCTATTTAGGTGCCTTCTATATAGCCTTACTCGACTCTCCTTACTCAAATGACTTGAAAACAGTCGAATAAGCCCTCTCTTGCGCCGATGCTGATAAATGGCGATCTGCGATCAATTCTAAGTACAATTCCCTCGCTTATAAGAATATATAAGTGGTAGTAAAACGCTTAAAACTCTCTAAAGACGATAGAGTACTCGGATCGAGACTTGTCTTTAAAACCAAAAGAGACTAAAACGGGGAAATCTCCTAATAGAAGGTCAGATTCGTTATATAAGGCTATATACAACGATAAGGTCGAGATTATAACTAGACATTTGCTAGAGTATGCAAATCTGCGGTTTAGAAGATCGCAATTGCGCTTATAGCGCTATACGACTTTGAGCTAGATCAGTTCGATATCGAAATAGCTTTCCTCAATTCAGAAGCTGACTCTAATATCTATATCAAGTTACCTCTTAGATATACTTAAGATAAGGTCGTTCTTTTATTACAAGACCACTGTCTTAAGCTTCTTAAGGCCTTATATAGCTTAAAGCAATCTCTACGATTATAGTAAGAAAAGCTATAGTCTAAGCTATAAAAGCTCGATTTTCAACCTCTTAATACTAACAATTGTATATATATCAACTGCGCCTCTCGGATTCTCATCGTTACCTACGTTGACGACTTCCTTATAGTAGCTAAGAAGGGTGATATATATGACAAGTTCAAGAGAGATCTTCGCAACCTCTTTAAGATTATAGGTAGCGAACCGGCTAATTACTTCTTAGGAGTATATATAGTTAGAGATCGATAAAATAGAACGATCTCACTTTGTTAAGACGCCTATATTAATAAGGTTCTTAAACGTTTTTATATAACTAATTGCAAGAGCGTACCTACGCCTTTTGCCAGTGGCTATAAAGTTCATATAGTCAAATTCGAAGGCCAAGCCACTCTATAGGAAGTGAAGCTGTACTAAGAGATCTATAGTTCTCTATAGTACCTTACGCACTATACGCGTTAGGATATACTATACTACTGCTCTATTCTTAGCAAATTCCTTACTAACCCTTCGCCATAATATATAGTAGCTTTAAAACGAGTTTTATAGTACTTATAGGAAACGCGATTCTATTATACTACCTTCGGAAGTAAAACAACTGACCTAGAGCTTTAGAAATTGCATAGCTACTGCGATTCTGACTAGGTAGGTGATAGAAGAAGTAGAGCCTCTCATTCTGGGGCTGTCTTCTTCCTTAATAATAGGGTAATTACCGCCTCCTCTAAGCGATAAACTATTATCGCTCTCTTATTTATAGAGGCAGAGTATGTTACTATATGCAAATTCGCATAAAAAGCCTCTTAAATACGCTAAGTACTTAAGGAAATGGGCTACGCCGGCGACGATGCTATTAAAATCGAGATGATTTGCGATAACTAAGGAGCCCTTTATCTTATTGAGAATCCCGAATATTATTAGAGAACAAAGCATATTAATATCAAGTTCTATTATATTCGGCAAGAGCTTTAGAAAGGCCATTTAGACCTCTAGTATATAAATACTAAAGATAACGCCGCCGATGGACTAATAAAGAGCTTAAATAGCTTTAACTATGCCGCCTTTATTAAATTGTTAAATATGAAGGTTCTGCACCTCGATTAAGGGGTGATTTTTTTTTGCACCTCTATTATAGGGTGATTTTTTTTGCACTTCTATTAAGGGGTGATTTTTTACTCCTGGGCCGGGCCCGCAAGTTGATTTTGGCTTACTAAGGGGTGGATTTCGCGCTAGCGAACTCTACTCTATTTCTTATATCTGCAGGTTGATTTTTCATACGAAACTATAGATTATAATAAAAGTTATAATATTATATGTATTGCTGGCGAGTACCTTTAAAGGTCTCCTTAGAGGGGTGTGTTGCAGGAATGCCTATCATATGTTTGTCATATGATCTATTATATAATATATTATATATATGATGTGTTATATGACTTGCCATATGACTTAGTGGTAGCCCTTGTTAAATAGCTTGTAGTTAGAGAGCTCTTATGAATTAAGACATAAGACACCAAACATCGTCGCTTGCACCTCATACTTCTTCGTGCCCTCTTCTAGTTTACTATCAAGTTCACTATCAGAGAACCTCATTGCTACAGCACCTTTTCAAAAGAATTTTCTTAAGAGTTAATAGTAAGTAGACTTAGCTCCTTAGTAGCTAGTCTCCTTATAAATATCTTAAATAGCCTTAGCTTATAGTTTATCATTATTTAAATAGAGCTATATAAGAAATGAGTTATTACTCCTTTTAAATAATTGCTATCCTTATATTAGATAAATCAAAGCTTTAGCTTTAAACTTTTGAAAATCCTTAAAAGGAACTGTCTTTAGTCGTTTAAGTATAATTAAAAATTTTGCAATTTCCTTAAAGTCACCTAAGTAGTTATATAATAAAATTCTCTCATTTGACTTACGGGCTAGGACTGCGAGTCGAGTCCCTTTAAGGCAATATATTAATAGATAACTAACTTTATTCTCTACCCACTTATCAATATCTATTTTATCTCCTTTAATCAAATCAAAGGGGTAGGGACGAGTTCTTTTTAAAAGGCCATTTATAGTAATATTTTTCATTCTTAGAATATATTTAACTTTAAAGTCTATTAGTCTTATTTAAGCAATCCATTTTATTAATAAAGCCCTTAAGAGATCGCTTATAGCTCTATTCAATTGTTCTACTAATACTTTAGCATTAATTTCAAGGATAAAGTAAGTACTATAGAGGTCGCTTCTTATCTTTTTTATCGCCTTTAAAGCGCCTTTGTATTCCTATTTAATAGTATTATACTTTATCTCCGCAGGATTTTAAAGACCACTTTTAAAGCAAGCTAGATGTCTTTTCTATTAGCTATCAGCTTATTAAAGGATAGTACTCTATCTAATTAAGCTTATATTAACTATTAGTATAATTGGCCTAGCGTCAGCTCTATAGTCAATTTTAATCAGATATAGCACTTTAAGCAATACTTACTTTAATTATTTTATAGCCTCTATTTAGGGTTCTTCCTATTGAAACTCAGCCCCTTTCTAAAATAAGGCGTAAATAGGTACTGCCTTTTTAGCAAAATCCTTAATCTAAATGCGATAGTATACTATAATGCCAATAAACGCGCAAGCTTTTGCTATATCGTTATACCTCTTCCATTTGTCGATTTTAAGTACTTTAGCCCTTTAAGGACTTCGGCTATTAGAATTAGTAATAAAACTAATAATTTCCATTAATAGAAAATAGTATTATAACTTTGGACTAACTATTACTCCTATCCTTTCAAATTGTATAAGCACTTAGTCTAAGTTCTAAATGTGTTTTATTATAAATCGTTATATACTAAGGAGAACTTCTTTATAATTATAAAATGATCTTAATCCTTTTACTCTTATATCATTTATATAAAGGAGCGTAATATTAGGTATATAATCTACTAGTATCTTATAGATTACTTAAATAAATTAAGCAATCGAATTTATAGCCTCTTAAGGTAATCTTATTATTTGAAGTAGCCTAAGAGGGGTTTAAATTACTATTATATCTCTCGATTTAATATTAAGAATAAATTAGTTATATCTAAAGAAGAAGTTAATAAGAGAGCTATAAGTTAATCCTGCAAATTCATTCGAGAACTTATCTATATTTAAAGGAACGTTAGCATCCTTAACAGTTACTTAGTTTATCTCTACTACTACTATTATTAGTCTATAAGTTCCCTTCTCTTTCTTAGCAACTAGGAACTATTTATTCCTATAAGGGCTATTATAGAACTTAAGAATACCTTGCTTCAGCCTATCCTTTAATATTTCGATTACCTTTTCTTAAAGAGCTTTAAGGACTCCGAATGTTTTCTTTTACTAAGCTTCGTAAGGTATTATCTTAATCTTAATATAAAGCGTGACTTCTTCTTAAATCTGGCCTAGTTCTATTTAGTCAAAAGCTAAAGCGTCCTTTCGATTTATTAAGGTTTTATAAAGTAGTTTACGTTCTTACTCTATTAAGTTATCTCTAATTTTTAGTATATTGAAACATTCCTTTATTAGCCGATATTCGATAGGTTTATTAGAAAATCTGCTTATAATAAACTTATCGAATTTGCCACTTAGCTTTAAAGGTCGAAGCTTCTTATCTTATTTAAACTAATTATCTAATCCTTTAAGCTTTAAGCTATTAGAGATTCCCTAATCTACTGGTTGTACTTTATTAGCCTTGCTTTTATATATAGTTCGAATATTAGCTAGTACTATACTTCTTTACTTCTTTCCTTTTTTATTAAATCCTATAAAATAGTCCGAATTTTTCTTTTTAAAAACAAATAAAAGATTTTCTAAGTTATTAATTTAAAGTATATAAATAGAAATGTTATTAGTAATTTTATTATTTTTTACTCGCTAGTCCGGCCTATAAGTGGTTTAAAGAGCTTTTAAAATAATTAGTAAATTGTCGAAATTTATAAAACGAACTCTCTTTTCTGATTTATTTTTCTTTTTTCTTAATTATTAAGCCGATAAAACGCCAATTATACTATTCTTTAAAATTCCAGATTTAACTCCTAGTCTAAGACTGCAAGTTAAATCGCTATTATTTAAAATTAGCAAACTCACCTTCCTTTCGCTATAACTCTTTGCTAAGTGCCTTCCTTTACTAGTATTAAGCTTAGCCCTTATACTAGCTAATTGTTTCTTAAAACCTTATTCTAGAATTCGGCTATATCTCTTATTATAACTATTTGTCCTTCTAAAGATCGATCTGTATTTTAAAGACTAGCTTTTATAAGACTATCTCTAGGATAGTTAAATATTAGCTAAGATTTTAAAATAAAGGGCATTCTTAAAAGAATATCATTTAAAGAATTCTTTATTATTAGAAAGTTAGTATAATTAATAATCCCTCTAACTCTAACTTTTATATTTTTCACTTATCTATTAAAATTGTATTTCAATCTAAAGATAATTAAATATATAAAAAGTCGATCGCTAACAATTGTTAATTAAGCTATTTCTGCTACTTTTCTAATTATTATATTAACTTCTAAGCTATAATCGATTAGAGCTTTTGCTTTAACTAATTCTTCTATAGAATAAATAACTATAAGGCTTTTTATTATAACTATTAAACAATTTTAATTAATATTCTAAGATATTAAGGCTATTGCTATAATATTATAATACCTTTAGGTTCCTTTATCTTCTATAATCTAAAGACATTTGATTAAGGCTAAGTGCTTCTTAAAGTTCTTTTATATTACAATTTCTATTTCCTTATTATTATTCAAATCTTTAAAGGCAATTGAGATATGCTTTCCTAGCACTTTATTAAAGCGTCTAATTAAACCAAATAGGTCTTTAAACGTAAGGTTAATTTGCTAGGCTATAACATTTTCTACGGCTTTCTCTATTGCAGTTGAACTAGCGTATTTATTAATGAATTTTTCCTATTTTAATATCTGTCTCTTTCACTTAAAGTCAGGGGTCTGCGTAATAACTTTAACTTCTTAATCTTTAAGCTTAAAGCTATCTTTATCTATTATATCTTTAATCAATTTGTCTACTATATCGGCTTTATCCTTATTTACTATAGTTCTAGATTATTAAATATCTTTTAGCATTTGGACTTTATATTAAGATTCCTAAGTTGCATATACTGATTTTTAAACTTTGGCTAGTTTTATTAGTATTAGTAGAATAGAAGATCTAAAAGGACGCTAAGAATTCTAAGGGTTCCTAGATATAGAAGTAGTATTAATATCGGCTAAAATATTATTATTAACCTATCCTAAGATAGAGATACCTTTAACTTCTATAGCTATTTAATCAAAAGCTAGGTCCTTAAGAACTCCCTTAGGTAAATTGCTAATTAGACCTATGTATATATAAGTTGGAATTTTAACGTTTATATCTATAATATACTATCGTTCGACCAAATTCTCGTCCTATTTTATACTATATATTATTATTCGAATAGTTTATAATCATAAGCGATTCTAGTGTTTTTTAATAGGGATAGCTTTTGGCCTAGGATCTCTAATGCAAAGCATCCTATACTTATTAATATATATAACCCTTATATTAATAAAATGTTAGAAAAGAGGAAATTTATTATAATACTTATATAAAGGGCAATTAGGTTCCTTATTATTGCAAAAGTTGCAGGTTAGTCTTCTTCTATTACTATTTCCTTAGTACCCTATAGTATTAATATTAGTAAAGTGCTGATTAGGATTAATTTCTCTTTCTTTAGTCAACTATTACATTCTTATATTAGCTGATTATTCCAAATGATAAGAAGCAGGAGTCTAGTAATAGGAATTACTAAGTTGGCTTATAGTAGCCGGGTTTTGCCTATTACTAAATTAAGGAATATGCTATTTTTCCTATAAGAGATTATTAATCTTAGTTTTTAAGCTTTAGATTCGGAGTTTTGCAAATTAGGTCTTAAGTTCCTTAATTCTAAGGTTGGATCTTACTCCTAGGTTAGGACCGCGAGTAAAAGGTATGACTACTAGGTTCTTCTTTGCCTCTTCTATAACTTCTAGAGCCTTTGAGTATTCTTAGACTAAGCTCTTAAGGTCTTTAGTATAAAAGGAAGTAAAGGCTTTTTCCTATTCTATAGTATTAATAGTTCTTTTATTAAGATCTGATTTTAAAGCAAAGGCCGAGAATTCCTTAAATAAGGCAAAGGTTATAAGGTCTTGCTTATTAATCCTAAAATACTTAATAATCTTATTTCAAAGGCTAATAGGTAATCTAAGTAAGAAAAGGCAGCCTCTTTCAACTTTACTAAGTATTTTCTAGCTAATTAAGGTATTTGATATATAAGTAAAAGTCCGATAGTAGTTCTTAAGTTCCTTAGGAGTCTAAGTGATTAGAATAAATTCTTTTAAGAAAGCTAGAGTATCGCAAATCTACTATCTATTAAATTCTTAGAATTCAGACTTAAGAGCCTTAATAAGGAGTTCTTATAAACTATGCGTTTTCCATTTAAAGAGGGATTTGATAATATCTTTACTTATATAGTTATAATAGCAAGGGAGCTAAGAAATCATATCTACTTATAGAATACCAAAATCGTAATAAGTTTCCTTATATTACTTAAGGAAATTAGTAATATTAGCTCTTATAAAGTGAGGAACATTAAGGAAACTAAGAAAAGGAAAGTAGCTAATAATAGCTTTAAATGCGGCCATTATTATTTTATACTAACCGTTTAGGTTAATAGAATCTATAAGAGGTAAAGGGGAAGCTTTGATTTTATAAGATTAATTGCTAAGAGGAGTACTTCGAAATTCAAAAGGGCTTAAAAAATACTTAGAATCCGAGTTAATCTTAGAGTGACTAAGACGAGTTTGAAAAGATTCGGATAAAGGGTTAGTAAAAAGTTTAAAATTATTATTATTTTTAGTATTTTCTAATATTAATATTAAAAAAGTAGGTAGTAGTCTTAAGTTATTTAAAGATGTCTTTTTATCCTCTTACTTATAGGCTAGGCTTAGGAGTAGAATTCCGGATTCTATTAAAAGTTTAATTTAAGTTTATTAAAAGATTTTAAGTAAGTGCTAAATAGCTAATAAAAGCGTTATAACTAATTATAATAAGATAAGGTTTACTTAATTAAGGACCAATTTCCAAAATAAGGTTTATATCTAAGATTCTTCTTAGCCTTTAGGCCAATTCCCATTGGTCTTTAGAATAAAGGGGTCTTTAAAGACGATTCTAAGGCAGTTTTTAAAGTTCTATTAAGCTAAGGCGGCTGAATTATCAGATTCAGATTTCTAAAGATTCTAAGGAAGCACTTCTAATTAGAGTTTGCGCTTAATATTACTTAAGTACTCGAAACTATTACTATTTAAGATTGCTATTATAAGGTTTGCTAAACTTTTCATACTAAGAAGCCGAAAATTCCGAAAATCTCAAAGTTAAGGAAGAAAATAGGAGTTTTCGTAGCAGAGCCGAAAAGGGAAAATCTAAGGTTATTAATAGTTGCTAAATGAAAATCGACAGTTTTAAGTAATTAAGCGATTAAAGATAAGGTTTTTAAAGTTGATTAAAATGCTATAAGTGTTTCGAAGATGTATTTTTCAAAAGGCCAGTCTCTTATCTGCAAACTAAGAGATTAATAAGGTCGTATAAGGATAGAAATCTCAAGAAATCAGTCCCTGCGTAGGTTACTAATATAAAGCAAAGGGGAGATAATATAAGAATAGGCCTAAGGGAAGACTTAAAAACAAGAGGAGGAAGTACTACAAGCGGGCTCTCTTAGATAAGATATTAGGAATAAGTCCTAAGTATAGAGTATATTTAGTACTTATAGCGACGCGCGCTGTCTTTATATATAGAAGATGGTCCTTTTATCCTCCTACCGTCCTGCGCCGATCATATAATATATATTACAAGACCTATCTATCTCAGGTCTCCATAATACATTTCTTTATTAAGTATAAGAAATCGAAGGGCGCTTACTATATCCTTAAAGAAAAGCCAGAAAATAGTATAATAATTATCGCTATAAAGTGCTATGAAGTTTTTGTTAATATTAAGATGATACTTTAATATGGCAATAGATTTAAGATTGTAATAATACTAGAGATAAAGATATAATTAAGTAAATTTATAATAAGGATATTCAAGGACTTCAGTTTTGAAAAATTTTATACTTTATATAAATGATAATATGCATAATATTATAGGCTGATAATAGTATCTCTAACTAATAAGCAAGTTTCCTTTAATATATATAAATTTTGTACTATACCTGATTTGACTTTATTCTTATTGTACCTTAGAAACTATGCAATTATAGCTACCGGCAATAGAAGAGCTAACTAAATTAAGAAAGATATATTATTAGGTTTCTTTAAGTTTAGAGTAGCACCTAAGGCCCTTAAATTGTTTTATAATATCGCTTGGACTCCTGCTTAATATAAGACTATACTGACTAAGGATATCTTGATATCGCTTTGTACTAAAGGTTTCTTAAATATGCCTAAGTTGTTAAGTTATACCTTCTTAAGCACTATGCGTACGTATAGTGCTAGTAACTGTAGAAAGAATTCCTTTTTAATATTAGTATAAAAAGAGCTACAAATGTACCGATATTATTTCCGGACTTTTAATAAAAAGCCTTCCCCTCCTTCTACCTTTCTCTATAATATAACTTACAGCTTAATATAGCAGACCTTAAGGATGCACTATAGTCTATATCTTAGTACTCTATTAACTTGTTATAATTCTTTATATAAGCTAGTAGCGTATCCTAAGCCTATATAGTTTATAGGTATTAATTATTATTTGCGAATTATTTCTATTAAGATTAACGCTAACTTAAGATTCGTAAGGTTGACTCTTAAGCCTAGCTTACGGGTTAATTCTCTTAATAGTAGAACTATTGATTATTATATGATTCCTACTATTAAATAATCGACTAGGGAATTTACTATATAGGAAAAGTCTTATAAGTTATCTATACTTATACCTTATTATCTTAAAAACTCTTAATAGATCTTACTAAACCTAGTATAAAGCGCAGCTTAATAGAAAGAATTAAATACTAAGGATAGAACAATTCTAAAGGAGTATATCTCTAATAAGATTACTCTATTCTTTATATTTATAAGATAAGTATTATATAGAAAATAGGCTAAATATGCTAGTACGCGCCCTAAGGTATGGATTCACATTTTGGCCGAGCGGTATTATATACGACAGTTATAAGCCCTATAAGCGCAGCGATAATTCTTTCGCATTCCTCTTGCGCGAGGTTTAGCCGACGTTTCTCTTACTTCGAAGTTCTACTAGTCGCCGATTTTCCAAATTCTTAGCAATAATTATACTCGGTTTCGATAGCTGTATTAATAGAAGTTTCGAAAGGTTTGAGTAAAAAGACATCCGATAGCCGTCCGACGTATGGCCGAAGGAGAAATTGCGGTCTTCCGGCCCTTCCGACCACCTATTTCCTATTAGCTTAGCGGTCTATGCGCTATATCTACACTACTATAGACTGGGCTAATACTTAGGCCGCTAGAAAAACTGTTCTTCCGGCGACCTAGGGGGTGTATTATGCAGAAAATAGGCTAAATATGCTAGTACGCGCCCTAAGGTGTGGATTCACATTTTGGCCGAGCGGTATTATGCACGATAATAAGGCACTTTTATTAACCTGGATTCCGATAGAGAGCCTGAGAAGGGTGGTTTTCTTACTATTAGCAATAACTATATAGAAGTTGTTAGCAATAATACGCTTAAGAATAGAGCTGATTTAGAAGATTTCCTTATTAATTCTATTAATATAAAGAAGCCTTAATTGTTAAGATAGGGCGTAATCTGTGAATCTTCTATAAGATTCCGAGTAATAATCGGAATAACAAAAGGTAGTCTGTTATTAAAAGCCCTTATAGGTAGAAGATTATAGAACGATCTATTAGTAGTAATAACTATAAAGGATTTATTCGCAAAAGATATATCTTAGCTAATAGCATATCTGAAGAAGTATAAATAAGAACTTTTTAAAGATTTTACTAGTACTTAAAAGCTAGTTTAACGACTAAAGCTATAATTATATAGTAACAAGTCTTAAACAAAGACTAAAGATATAAAAGACAATATTAAGGCTGATAATATGATTAATAAGACGATTCTATTTAAGAAGTATAGCACTAAGAAACCCTATATAAAGACACCTGATATAATTCCTAGGCCCGGCCTGCGATTCGATTTAGAAAAGGGCAAGGATAAGGAACTCGTATTTATAGAATCCCCTGCTGCATCCCCCTTAGTAGTAGGTGATTTTTTAAAAGATGATAATAATAATAAAGATAATAATAATAATAATGCTATAATATAAGTCTCTCTTCCTATCGGCAGAAGCCGTTATATTATACTAGCATTCGCAAGGAGTATAGAAGCTCCTACTATACTAAGACCTATCTTATCAGATACTAATAGTAATATTATAAGAAGAAGTAGTCGTTTAGTAAAAAGAGGATTATCTAATAATAGTTCTCCTTAACCTTTAAAGAGAACTAAGGAGAATTGATATTTAGATTAGTACTATTTTTAATTGTTTTTATAATTCTATAGCTTGTTTGTTTTAATAGTTTCGTTTTCTAACTCCTGGGCCCGGCCTATAGGT